>APFE031191382.1:4397-26794 GCA_000404065.3 Pinus taeda
AGGTTGACTATATAAGGTGACCATAGTTAGCTATGATCACCATGTTTTACTGTATTCATAGCCCACAATAGTCAACCATCATCTACTATTTCTCCACAGCACGTTGGCCATCAACTGGCACATCTACATTAGTAAATGTGTTTGTGACATATTAATATTAATCTTAATATTAATGTGTTAACATTAATATTAATGTTAATATTAATATTAATATTAATATTAACATAAATGTTTTTAACATTAAAATTAACATTATGATCAATCTCATCAACCCTCTTCAACCATGGTTAACCATGCATGGTCAATGAGTTGACCCCACATGCATCGGTTGTTAACTAACACAACCACATTTATTAATGTGGTTTGTATACATCGATTGACATCAATTTCTACCTTTTATATACACCAATTAGTAAATGAAAATGACTCCAATTGGTGTATATCAACCACATTAGCAAATGTGGTTGTGCTAGTACAAAACCTTATGAGTGTTAGTAAACTTACTACAAATGGTTATGGAACCATTTTCAACCACAATACATGTATAAGCTTTGACAAATTTCTTAGTAGGTAACTAATTGCTAGAATATAAAGGATAAAGAATAGGATGCACCTTTGACTATGACAAATCCCAATTAGTTAACCTCATTTTCCCAAAAATTCACTTGTATTTTGAAGGACTAATTTTTTAAGTAGAAGTAATTAATTGAATTCCTACCAATCATACATGAACCAACTGGATGTTGTGATAGCTATATATTGTAAAAATAACACATGCACAACATTCTAACTAGCACATCATATAAGGGAAATGAACCATGAGAGTTCATGCATATTAATTTGTGTGAACATATGCAAACCCAATATCTTGGAGGAGATTTATATTTCTTGGTATTCATTAAAGATTTTAGTTGAAATATTGGGGTATATTTACAGTAACACAAATATAAAACTTTTTATAGATTCAAGGATTTTAAGGCCCTGGTTGAAAAGGAAAGTGGTCAAGATATAAAAAATTTGAGATATAATCAAGGAGGAAAATATTACTCCAAATAGCTTACACAATGTTATAAAATATATTGAATCAATAGATGATTCTCATCTAAATATAGACCATAGTAGAATGGCATAACAAAAAGGAAAAATAAAACAACTATGAACATGGATAGAGGTTTGCTGGAAAAATCATTTTATCTAACAAGTTGCTTGTTTTGTATACATTTTAAATAGGTATTCACACAAAGAATGATAAAAATTGAGTACTATAAGAGTACTAGACTGTTATGAAGTGCAATGTTTCACATTCTAGAGTGTTTAAATGTCTAGTATTTGGTAACATATTTGAATAGATAAGAAAAAAAATTGATAAAAGAAGTGAGAAGTGTATTTTCAGAGGTTCCAGTGAGTAGTCCAAAGCATATAGGTTGTACAATCTAGTCAAAAGGAATTTTATAATCAACATAGATGTAGAGTTCAAAGAAGCTTAAGAATTGGATGTGGTGTAGAAAAAACTATTAAATTAGATTAACAATTCAATGTGAACCAGTTGATGTACAAAAGTACAAGGAACAAGGAAAACAATAATGTACACAAGCTCAATCACTTGTTTGTGCATCTCCAACAAGGACTCAAATAATTCAATTTCAATGAGAGTCATTAAGGAAAATAGTTTAATTTACTCTAAGTCCTTGGTCAAGTGTTGCTTCTATCCCAAAAAGATTAGAGGTCTACAAAAGATTTATAAATAATTAGATAACCATTCAAACTATTCATTGTTTACATGTTAGCCGACATGTTTTGAAAAAGTTGTTAAAGACGAGAAATAGGTCTGAGCCATGAATGAGGAGATAGATTCCATGAGAAAGAATAATACAAGGTATCTAGTGAATTTACTAGAAGGTATAGAAAGCATTGATTTGAAACGTGTTTATAAACCAAATTTAATTAAGATAATGAATTTGAAAGATACAAGGAAAACTAATAGAAAATGGGTCTACACATCAACATGGAATTTAATTTGGATGAAATTTGTATAAATATTTATATTATATAGTATAAGATTAGTATCAATAATAACTACTCAAAGAAAATAAAATGTATACCAAAATGTATTTGAAATATGCATTCTTAAAGGGAATTAAAGAAGAAGAAGTTTATATGCAACAACCACCAAGGTATGAGATAAAAGGATGTGAAGTTAAGGTATATAGTTTAAATAAATACCTTTATGGCTTAACAAAGCTCCATGAGCTTCAAACTACAATATAGATTCCTATTTTATTACCAAGGATTTACTAGAAGCAACAATTAACCCATTCTATATACAAAGAGAAATAAGCAAGAGCATATTTTAATTGTTCATCTATATGTTATTGGTATGATTTACAGTAGAAACCATTTAGTTGTAACACCCCCCAAAATACCCCTATTGATTTGTACATGTTTCTATTAAGTTGGTGAGCCAGGTTATGTTCCACCTATGTGGCCATGTGTATATACTTTTTTTGGGGCTTGTGTGGCAATTTTTGTATGTTTTGAGGATAGAATATCCATGTACTTAAGGCCAAAGGCCCTAATAATGAAATATGTAAATCACACCCATGTAAATAAAATACATCACTCTTGCAAACCAAGTTATACACAAGAGGTGGGGGGATAGGAATCCACACAATAAAAAGGTGGGAGGATGGAACCATAACATGGTTCTGAAGCCATGAAAAAGATCTTATATTCCAAAAGTTACTTTATGAATATATCCTAATGTTATGAAGTCACAACAAGATGCTAAGTCCAAAAAGTAAAGGGGAACTATGTTGAGCCACTTTCATAAAAATTGTGCAAACCATTACACTTCATCATGACTCCTCCTCTAGAAAGGAAAAAAAAAATAATACACCTAGAATAACAAAAAATTTAAGCCTTAATAGGTGGGGTCCCCTAGAAAAATAAGAAGTGTTCACATGTCATAATTTCATAGTTTTAAGTTTTCATATCAGCATATGGTGTTACAAGGAGTTATATATTGTTATGTATGTTTGCATACACATTTTAATCATGGTTTGAAGGATTTATCTATATTAAAAATATTGATATATGCATGAATTTGATAGCTACAACATCATTATGGGCATAATTATGTCATAACTCCATGATTAGTCTTTGGTATAATAGAACTAATAAATACTTCCGTCACTAAACAACTATGCTTCAAAACATGGTTATATTAGCATAAAACATATGTTTAAATGAAAGTTCAAATGTGAAAATGGGACAAATTGTGGATGGCATGAGAGTATGTTTATAAAGTTTGTTACTGAAATCATTAAACATGACATGGTCCTACTAATGCTTGGCAACATGAATACGATGGTTTGAATGGTGTCAAATCGCACCATTGTGGAGGCATCCACATCATGAATATGAAATATAGTTTTGTAAATTTATATGATAAGAGATTTAAAAAAAAATATGATGTTCCAACACTATAATAATGTTGTGCAATCCATACACCAAGAAATGTGAGAGTTGGCCACATTTATGAGATTTGGAATGAGCTTAATTTGTCACAACCTAAGGTGCATGTCAGTATTCTCTATGACTTGGACATAGTTGGAAGAGAGGTCACCAACTTTGTTGGGAGTTTGACAATATTAAGTTTGGGGGGGGGGGGCGGTGAATTAGTATTTTGGGGTATGGATCATCTTAAACAATTTTTACCAATTCTTACAATTTACTTAATCAACAACTAATATGCAGGCACAATGTCAATAACATAACGTATGAGCAATAAATAACACATGCACCATAATATCACATGAGTAGCAACACACATAAACAACACATAAATAACATAGATCATAGAGACTAGTATAAATGTATATCACTACTAGGGGGGAGTGCGTGAATTAGTAGTGATGACACTTATAAAATTTTCACCAACCAATAAATCCATTAAAAAAATTCAATCTAAAACACATAGAGATACATTAGAGCAAAAAAACATAATGAAAAACCATAAAATATAATCAACACATGAGACACAAATATTTCTGGTGTCAACCCTCAAGGGAGAAAAACTATGTGTTGTTATTATGTTGCTTCTCATTCTCTTATTATTATAAATAGAATATTTTACATATTTTAGTTGGCCACCACCAACTAGGAACCAATACTCCTATGGAAAATATTTCTGGCCGCCATGAGGTAAGAAGTCTCTACTCACCTGAATTTGTAGGCCACCACCTACTGGAAGCCACCACTCCAAATAAGTGTTACCCAACCACCACCAGATTGTCCAACCACAATTAGATGGAGATGCTACTACCAATATATCTTTTTTTGGGACACCACTAGCAAAGATCCACCACTCCTATATTTTTCACCCAATATTGAAGAGATTTCACCACCTCCTCAAACTCTCAGAGCCACACTTTCATTCATTTTCAAACTAGATTCCAAGGATAAGTTCATAGCTCAACAACAACACATCAATCCTCTGCAAAGTAAATTTTTTTATCCAAAAACAATTTTTTCATAGAAAACAATAATATAATGGATGCACTATAAGAAATCATACAACAAATGATCTTCAATCAATCCTTACTCCATCTTCTCGCTCTCTGCATGGAATGCTAGTTGAAATATGCCTCTGCTACCTTCTCCAAGATTTGATATATCTTTGCAAGTATGCCAAAAATATGCATAGTCTACACCACATGAATAGTTGGCTATTCTCTCCCACTCACTAAAAAAATAACACAACCGACTATAACTCCTCAAGGAATTCACCAATATATAATTTCTTAGAGTGATTAAGACAATAGTTATCAAGGAGTCTCCAACTCAACAAGTCTTTGTTGATACACTAGTGAATTAGTCTAGAATCTTAAACATTTCTGCTTCTTGACTTTATTCTCCATTATATTCATTAAATATAGGATGTTATAAACTTTAATCACCTTCTAAAATACTTCCTCCGACTCTTTAATCAATGACCAAGTGCAATTACCATCAGAAATATCCCTAGAAATGTCTTGAGTGTGCACAAAATCTAGAAAACTCACTTAGAAATAGTAATGTAGATGTTTCCTTTGGAAAGTGAGTTTGTAGCATAGGTTTCCTTCATATTACCTATGTTACCCTAGTTCCTATTGCATGTTTTTCACTAGAGACCTGCATTACCCCTTCAATGCCTCCATTATTCAATCTACTCGGCTTCAGGGCTTACAAGACTTGCTCATTTACTTTTTAAAGAACCTCTTGAACCTATAGAACATTTGTAAACCCATGATAATATTTTGATAATCCTCACAAAGAATCCAAACATGTTCTTTTCAATCATCAAGACAACAACATAAAGCTCTACCTTGTCAGGTATCTATGAATCCTCTTACAACTTTTTTGGCAATCACAAAGGGTGAGATACAATCTAGGTTGACATCAACACAAGGAAAACTATTTTAAGCGCATGTTGAAATCAACATCAACACTAAAATTCCAACATTCACCCCCTTTATAATTATCTCAACCTCAACCCAATATCTATAACTTTGAGCTTGATTTGATCTTCATACTCTCTCCATACTTTCTCCATTTTCTCTCCCCCTTTGACATCAATGGAAAAGGGAAATATCAATATTGAAGAACAATTCCAATAGTGTGAGGGATGAGAGAATTACTCCCCTTTTCATACTCAACACCATGTTGACACAAGGTTGATACAAACTAATGAACCAAGGATGTCCCTCTTGCAAGATAAACATGTGAACCAATGAATTCAGGTGCCAACATCTCTCTAGCCAATACCATGCATCTCCTCATGCTAACCATGCTCCCCATAAGCATGTAATGGAGCTAAAAATGCACTCTCTTTGTTGTATCAACACTTCCTCTTCTCTCCAATAACCCTTATTGCCAAGTGCAAGAGACTACTCCTCATGGATTAGGACTCCAAATGACTTTAAGCAATGATATACAATGAAGTACCATATGAATTCAAGGCTTCATAGAGGAAATACATGGATATGATAAGTACATAAAATTTTCATCTGACTCCACTATAAGCATACCTATCACTAACCAATGACTCTACGAACCCAAGATTACATTATTCACCCAATGCGATAGGGATACATTAATGATATATAAAACGAGACATGGCTTGGACACCCATTAGCCCATGCCTTAATGATTTGACAACTTTTATAATAAATGATAGACACCATGCATCTCTCCATGAGAAATTCACCAAAAATAGGAAACAATAATTATACATGTCTTTTAAAACTTCACACAAGTGTGCTCTCCTATATGCAAGCCCAATACAATGATATGCATCAAACACATGGCATCCATGAGCAATGATATAAGCTCTATATGTAGCAACAATAATAGGAGTATTATACATGGCATATAAAAACTGTGTGGATACTCTTAACATCTCATCCATAAACAAGGATCTCACTATCAACATGTGTGTAGATTTCATTAACAACAACAATGTAATATATGTCGCAAAACCATGATAACCACCATGCTCCACATACGCATCTACAACATAATCATACGATAGAAATAACATAAATAACATGATATAATGGAAATAGCATATACATTCTCATCATCAGTGGATGATATATCACCAAAGAGGCTCAGCTACAAGAAGCATAATCTTATATCATCAACTCTAGCTTTGAGCAAGAAATCAACAAGCAACAAAAACATCATTGGTAACAAATAAGACAATACTAGAAATCTCTATAACATCATCAATGCATGGCCAAATATGTAATACATCCACAACAACAACAACAACATAAGATCTTTTAATATAGCATTGTCACAACACATAAAATCATCATCTTCTTGACCTCGTGCTATCACACTATCATCATATAATGAGATAAAAATCCTAGGTAGCAGAAATATATCAATGAAAATATCATAGGAAAGATGCATACTCCTATGTGAATCATGTAGTAATATAATGATTCCATTCATTAGCAACAATATAATTCTAATCCAACTCATAAAACTCCATAATCTCATCACAATTCATCTATCCAAGTACAAAACATATTAGTAGCAACAAGCATCATACATCTAGAGATATATAAGACATGAGTAACAATATGCACACTCTAGATGTGCCAATGTCGAATACACCATCATTTGATCTCCATAGAAACCTCACACACATGATAATACATGTCATAAATGTAATCTAGAAATAAGAGCACTAGCAATATAGCAACCATGCCATGTAAGAATACTGAAATATCTGAAAATCCATAAGGTAGTTACAACAAAACTCTTCTCAACAATATAGTGCAAGTGCATATGAGCCAATAAGCACATAACTAGCTCCTCCACAATGAACACGGTGCCATCAGTATGCTTAAGCATTGGAATAAAAAATACTCCCCCTCAATATGTACTCTTTCTTCACTCCTTGAACATGCACATAAGAACAAAAACTTGGTTAACATATCTTCAAAGATATCAATAGAAACTCAACATACAACTACTCCAAAGTTATCAGTAACAAGTATGGTTGATCCAAATGATATCAAATAGAAAAAATAAATCAAAAGTAAAACCAATCTTCAAACCTCATGTAGTTCCCCTGAGCTCATGTATCATCTTCCCAACATGAATATTTGTCTTCATCCAATCTCTCCAATATGGTTATCCTCCAAAGTTCTACATGCAACTCAAGATGTAGCCATATGCTCCCGTTGACACCATGCAAGCCTAAATTTTTTGTGGGAGTCTCCTATTTCTCCTTTCTCCTCCATAATTTGATAGGTTGATCTTTCACATGTGCATCACCTTCTTTCTTCTTGTATTGGTGGCCTTGCATGACTTTATCCCTTTGGCTTGATTTCCTGTAACACATGGGAAACTTGCAATCTTTGTACTTATGGCCAATGATGTCTCACACATAAAAATTTATGTTACCAAGTAACAGCTAAATACGCCCATATCTTTTGTTGGTCTATTTTCTAGTCCTTTCATATGCCCTACATTCAATAGCCCTATGGTAGAAATAATTTCATGAGAAATAGTAACCATAAAAAGGACTATTATGTTAAACACACATATGGCAGACACAAAGTGTGAATGATAAGTATGAGAGTACATTTATCATTGACATAACATGCATTTATAATACATAGGAGCGACCATTAGATTCCATATTCCAAGGTCTCTTGGACTCCATTTGGCTATTCAACATCCACACCAACCCTTAGAGGATTAGGTGTCCAACATATTATACTTGACTATAGTTGGTCTTCGTGAAGAGAGAAACCTTCTTTGCATGTTTGCTTGAGGAGGTTACTCCTTTTGTTGAGAGGGCCTTATCTCTTTTCTTTTGCAATTTGTTGCTATATGTGTAAATTTTTTTCCAACTAAAACACTTGACATTTCTCATTATAAGAGCACTAGATCTTCTTGGTGAATGTACCTTTCTTGGCTCATTATTTTTCTCCTTTCTTGGTTGTTGGTTTGGTTGATGGTTTTTCTTTTTCATGTTGTTACTATCTGTTACAAAATTTTCTAATTTTCTTGTATTTCCTTGAGCTCCATATTTGGTACTTTCTAATTCTTCTCTAGGACAATCTTCTTTAGTTTTTATTCTTTGACATTGATATTCCATTTCCTTGTAGTGCTTCCTCATTCCTTCTTTGATTTTCCTTCCTTCTTTTAGCTGATTTTTCAAATATGAAATTTCTTCCTTGAAATTCTTCTCTCTTCCTTCAATTATTTGAAGCAATTTCCTCAAATCTCTATTTCTGAGTGAGATCCCTTGTATTTCACCAAATGCTCAGATAACATGAGATTGATGTTCAACTGTTCTCTCCTTTTCTCCCAAAATTCTACTGATTTCCTCCAAAAAGGTTGCCTCCACTTCTATCCAAAATATAAATATCAATCAATTGATTATCATCTTCTAACCCATCAATCTCAAGAGCATCATCATCACTGCATGTTCAAGAGGAACCTCATAATTCTTCACCATTCTTGACTAGAAAAAAAAGATTTGAAATCTTCTTGACTTGTTTACTACTCTTGTTCCTTTGATACATATTCTTCTTGTTTTTGGACATAATTTCACGATCTCTTATCGAGTGATCAAGCTCCACTAGAGAGAACCGTCTCTAATACCACTTGTTAGAACTAGATCACTACTTGGGGGGGGTGAATCAGTAGTGATGGAACTTATAATTTTTTTTCCAACCAGTTAATCCATTAAAATGTTTTCAATTTAAAACACATAGAGAGAGATGAGAGCACCAAAACAAAACACAAAACCATACAAAATAATCAACACATGAGACACAAATATTTACGGTGGAAAAGCCACCCATTATTGGTGTGCTGCTTTTCATTCTCTTATTATTATAAATAAAATATTTTACATATTTTAGTTGGCCACCACCAGCTAAGATTCACTACCACTATGAACAATATTGATGGCCATACATCAACTAGGAAGTCTCTACTCACATGACTTTACAAGGCACCACCTACTAGAAGCCACCACTCCTAATAAGCCTCACCTAGCCACCATTGGATGGAGATGCTACTCCCAATAATTTTTTTTGTCAAATACCACCAGCAACGAGCCACCATTGCTATCTTTTTTAGCCACTATTGAAAAAAAAGGCCACCGCCTCCTCAAACTCTAAAAAAAATAATTTCAATCATTTTCAAATTGGACCCTAAGGAGAACCTCACAACTCAACAACAACACATTATTTCTTTGCAAAATAAAAAAATTGTCCAAAAACAATCTCTTCATACAAAACAATAATATGATGAATGCACTAGCAAAAAGCTTACAAAAATGATCTTCAATCAATCCTTACTCCATCTCCTTACATTCTACATATAATGCTAGTTGAAATATGCCTTTGCTACCTTCTATATGATATGATCTATCTTTGCAAGTCTTCATAAAATATGCATAGTCTACACCACTTCCATACTTTTCTCTTCACTCCCACTCACCCAACTGATAACAAAACCAACCAGAAATAATCAAGGAATTCTCCAATATAGAATTTCTTGGAGTGATTAAGACAATAATTACCAAAGAATCTAGAGCTCAACATGTCCTTATTCACACACTCATGAATTATATTTCGTTTTGAACATTTCTCCTTCTTTTCTTAACCCTCCATGATATTCATTAAATAAGAGATGTTATCAACTTTAATAACATTCTAGAATACTTCCTCAGACTCTTTAATCAATTACCAAGTGAAATTACCATCGAAAATATCCCTAGAAATGTCTTGAGTGTGCACAAAATCTATAAAAAGTCACTCAAAAATAGTAACATAGGTGTTGCCTTTGGGAATTGAGTTAGTAATGCAAGTTTTATTCATATGACCTACATTACCCTAGCTCTTAATGCATGCTTTCCACTTGATCTAGGGGATCAATTTAGTGCACAAAATTCAAAATATTTAAAAGTGCTTGAAACCTATACTAGTGTGTATATCTCGATGATCGAAATCTAACACAAATTGAATCATTCAAAACCGATATCGTATGCTCTTGATATTTCATTCTAATCGAATTCCCAAAAAGGTAAAAAATTGCAGGTGATAGGATAACTGTGCATTTTTAGGCCAATGGTATACTGCCACTTGGCCTCTCCTAGTAAAAAACTATTGGAATTTCATTGGCTCAGAATTTTATTTTATTGTTTTGGGTTGACTGTGTTTTTAGGCTCCAAAGGTTGGAGGCCATGTGGGCAAATAGATGGTTGCCACGTGGTCTCCTCATGGCATGTTAAAATTCGTTAAGGGTCGAAGGACCAGACTAGGCTCAAACACACAACCTACATCCAAGCAAAAAGACTTTCTGCTTCCATACCACATGTTGTTTCTTAACCACATAATTCCCCACATTATATTTACCATGGAGTGCAAAACACATTCCCTGCGCCTTGAGAACCAAGGGGCAAGACCAGGGATTAGGGCTTAGCCCTAGCCCCTAGGTCACAAGCCACACATACCTCATTGCATATGACTGCAATTAGAGCTTGCAGGAGGGGCCAGCCCCTACGGCACTGAGAGGGAGTTAGCATTCAGCCACATGGGACGCAACATGATCGAGCCCTCTGAAAATTAGTGCTCGTAGATTCATCCCCTAGTGCAAAGTTAGGGTCACCGTACTGCCCATATAACCATAATGTGGGAGATTTAGAGGGGACCATACCCTAGGTCACAGAGCGAGGGCTAGCCCAGGCCACATGGGCCTTAAGTGACCATAACCTATTCCTTAAATTTAGCACGTGGATATTTAGCGCTCAGTGCCGTTTTATGGGCGCCAATGTGACCAAGTGGAATTTCGATGGGGACCGACTGATGGGGGTGGGCAGTTAGCCCTAGCCCCTCGGCATGTGTCCCCATATACTTGCAATTTTTGGAAAATGGGGGTTAGTGGATATTTAAAGTGTCTGCCAATTTCACCCTTCAACTGTGATTGTAGGCAAAATTTGTGTGCCGGTTATGGGTTTGGGGCACTCAAGCCTGGTTTGGGGTGAAGTGGAGGATGGTTAGCTGGGGAAATGGGGAAAAGATTGAAAGAAGCATAGCTTTCTCATTTTTTGGCAAAATGAGGTGTAGAAAGAGCTCAAATGGGTGTGTTTGATAGTTCTGGATCCATTGGAGACATAATTTTTTCATTTTGAGCATTGTAAAGCCATGTAAACACAAGTTTGAGCACTTAATGAAAGAGGCCCTACATTGGAAGTTGGACCAAGAAATGTAGCCAAGGAGAGGGGTGAACTCCTTTATCATGTTTGCTATTATGTGTTTTCAATATGGTATTTTGTGTCTATTTTGGCTGTTAACTAGGTTTAAAAATCATTACTTTATTTTTTTTGTAACTTGATCCATTACCCAAAATACATAAAATTTTAACTTGTAATTTGTTCATCACGGTAAAGTTTTCATTACTAAGCACTTTGGTATGAGAGCCTAAGGTTTTGTGAAGGTTTTATTTTGTTTACAAGTGTTTTTATGATGCTTATAAGGTTGAAGATTAAAAGAGGAGAAGGAGAACTTGTGGAGCAAAGATCTCAAATTGTTTCAAGGAGAACAAACACACCTAAATCTTCAATAGTCATGGCACATGAAGAAGGTCCTTAAGGGATGTCTGAAGATTAAATAACTTTCATAAAATATTTCTTTGATATGTATGAAATCGTAAAGGTTCTTTATGAAGAGAGGAATTGAAGGTTTTATAGAGAGAACTCAAAACCTGAGATGGAGGAAAAGGAGGAAAGCCTCCAAAAGTGAATGGAAGGAATGGTGAAAAACCACCAGCTTCACCACCATCCTCATCGCATCTTCATCCTCATATTATCCTACTTCTTCAACCCTTTTACAAACACCTCCAAATTATCCAAAGGGACATAGTAAAACTCCTTTGCTAATGCTTGATATAAAGTTTAAATTATTTATGTACAATGGGGAGGTAAATGCTGAGAAATCAGATAATTGGGTTCGTCACATTGAAGTGTATTGCAAGAAACAAAGAATCAAGGATGATGAGACCAAAATTTAGGTTTCTTCTCTTAGGATGGAAGGTGCAACACTTATTTTGTGGGAGGTCAAAACTCAAGAGGACATGAAGAAACATGGTAAGTTTTTATCCTCTTGGAATGATTTTGTTGTTGTAATAAGAAGGAAATTTTATCCATTAGCATACATTAAAAATGCTATAATGGATTGGAAAAACTTTATGCAAGCTAAAGGTCAAAATGTGGAAAGCTATACTTAAGAATTTAGGAAAAGGGCTTTGATTTTGGGTGTAGATTTGTCCTCTCAAGATAATCTACTGAAATATATTGGATGTTTACATAGTTACTCGAGATACACTATTCTCATGTTTACCCCTACAAAACTAGATGGAGTTTGTGTACAAGAAACTCATTTAGAAGGAAGAGGGAAAAGTTTTTTTGAATAAACTAGTGAGAATTCATTCAATTCTGGAGAAAAAGGAAAAGGGAAGTTTAAAGGAAAGAATAAAAAGAATGCTTCAGTTAAGAAAGAGAGAGAAAAACTCACATGTAAATGTTGTTCTAAAGAGGCCATGATGAAGACCATTGTTGGAAACTTCATCCTGATATGAAACCAAAAATTTTTAATAACAAGGAGAAAGAAAAGATTATTGAAACTACACAATAAGATCTAGTATATGATTATGGAGATGAAGCAAAAATCATAGCCATGGGATTGAAAGGTAAGGATTCAATTTCAAGTACTAGTTATTATAGCAAACCCATTTAAACTCAAAATGAAAGAGAAAGAGTAGAGTTGTTCCATATTAGAATCATCACAAAACATAAAAAAGTAGATAGTTTGTTTGAAAATGGTTCACAATAAAACCATATTTTAGAAGACATTGTCAAGAAACTAAATTTGGAAACTATTCCTCATCCTAAACCTTATCCTTTGGGTTGGGTATGTGACAATGCCATGTTGCAAGTGACAAGAAAATGCATACTTAGATTTTCCATCACTGCAAATTTTATTGATGAGGTAGAACTTGATGTGGTACCACTTGACATTTGTGAGATTGTTTTGGGAAGCCCATACTTATATGACAGAAAATCCATCTTTCATCACCATGAGAATAAGTATCACTTGTTTAAAGATGGGATTGATTACATTGTTATAGAACATAGCAATAAGCTGAATTTATCTCTTGTAAATGTTGGACAAATGAAGAGGTTTGTAGATTCTAGTTAGAATTTTACATTGTTGATGATTAAACATAAAGATGTTGATGAATCTAAAGCCTTACAAGGATGTGACGCATGGTTAAAATTTGTTTTGTTTGAATTTTGTAATACATATGATAATATGTTTAACGAATCTAATGTGTTTCCTCTTAAAAGACGAAAAAACATGAGGTTCATTTGCAGTAGGATGATTCACTTTTGAACATTGGTTTGAACAAGATTCCATTGTTAGAGAAAGCAAGAATCAAGAAGTAGATGCAAGAGCTACTTGAGAAAGGGAAAATTAGTTCAAAAAAATATTCTTATGGATCTCCTAGTGTTTTTTATTTGAAGAATGATAGTTCTTGGAAATGGCGTTCACATTTGGTGAAGCTTCATGCCAAAAGCAAGGTTGAACATGATCAACATCTTGTTGGCTATAGTTTTCAAGTTGGATATGATGTAAGGCTTTGCATCAACAAAGAAAAACTTCAAGGTGAAAATAACTTGAAAATGGGTAAGCCTCCTTTGATTGAAGATGTAGGAGAGAATGTTTAAATTTCTTTAACAAAATTTTTCTCTTCTAAACATCCTGAAGAATTGTAGCAAGGTTGTATCCTTGACAGAGAAACATGAACTTCATATGGGGTTCAAAGGTACAAAACCAGGCAAAACAAAATGGATTGAAAAGGGAAAGGTGAGGGAATTGTACCCTCATCTCTTTGTTAACTGAAAATAGGCTTTTGGAGGTCCAAAATCTTCTATTTGGGAGGAGTGATCTAGGGGATCAGTTTTGTGCTCAAAATTCAAAGCATTCAAAAGGGCTTGAAACCTATACTAATGTGTATATATAGGAAATCTGAATCTAACGCAACTTTAATAATTCAAAATCAATATCATATGCTCCCAATATTGCATTCTAATCGAATTCCCAAATAGGTAAAAAAATTGTGGGTGACGAGCTAATTGTGCATTTTTGGGCCACTGGCATGCTACTGCTTGGCCTCTCTAGATTGGTAAAAAAATATTAGAATTTCAATTGTCTCATAATTTTTTATTATATTTTTTGGCTAACTATGTTTTTAGGCTCCAATGGTTCGAGGACACATGGACCAATGGATGGATGGCATGTGGACTCCTCGTGGCATGTTAAAATTGGTTAAGGGCTAAAGGACTACACTGGGGTCAAACACATGAACTAACTCCATGAAAAAATACTCTCTACCACCATACCACAGGTTTTCTCTTAACCACATAAGTCCCCAAATTATATTTATCATGGAGCGCAAAACACATTTGGAGATAGGGTCGGGGATAAGCCCCAACTGTGGTCCTCGTACCCTCAGAATCAAGGGGCAGGACCATGGGCCAACCCCTAGGGCATGGAGAGGGGTCCAACCCTGGGCCACATGGGCCACAACATGATCTAGACCTCTGGAAATTGGCACTCATAGTTTCAGCCCCTAGCATGGATTTAGGGTCACATTAATGCCCATATAACCACAATGTGGGAGCTTTGGATGGGGCCATCCCTTAGGGTGCCGAGTGGGAGCCATCCCCAGGCCACATGGGCCTCAAGTGACCACAACCTAGCCCTTAAATTTGGCCTATGAATATTTAGCGCTCGACCCCAATTTTATGGGTGCCAATGCGACCAAGTGTAATTTTGTTGGGCGTCGGCTAACGGGGGTAGTTGGTTATCCCTAGCTTGTGGGAACGTACCCCCATATGACTACATTTTTTGGAAAATGGGGATTATTGGACATTTAAAGCGTCTAACAATTTCACATGTCAAGCATGATTTTAGGCCAAATTCATGCTTCGGTTATGGGTTTAGGGCACTCAAGCCAGGTTTGGGGTGAATTGGAGGATGGTTAGCTGGGTAAATAGGGAAAAACTTGAAAGAAGCATTACTTTCTCAGTTTTTGGCCAAATAAGGTGCAGAAAGACCTAGATGGGGGTTTTTTACAGTTTTAGATCCATTAGAGACATATGATTTGCATTTTGAACATTGTAAATCCATGTAAACACAAATTTGAGCACTTAATGAAAGAGGCTCTGCATTAGAAACTAGACCAGGAGATGTAGCCCCGGAGAGGGCTGAACTCCTTTATCATGCTTTCTATTATGTGTTTTTGATATGGTATTTTGTCTCTGTTTTGGTTATTAATTAAGTTTAAAAATCATTACTTTATGCATTTTTTAACTTGATCCATTACCCAAAATACATAAAATTTACTCTTGTAATTTGTTCATCACTTTCAATTTTTCATTACAAATCACCACTAGAGACCTGTGTTACCCATTCAATGCCTCCATTCTAACATATACTCAACTTCATTACTTACAATACTTGTTCATCTACTTCTTTGACATGTAGGACCTCTCTAAACCCATGAAATTCCTCTGATAATCATGACAAAAGTCTCCAAACATGTTATCTGCAAGCATCAACACAAAAACATAAAGGTATACCTTGTCAAGTACCTATGCATCCTTCTACAACTTTTCTGCCAATCACAAAGGGTGTGATACAATCAAGGTTGAAATCAACACAAGGAAAAGTCTTCTAAGTGTCTCTTGACATCAATTCCAACACTATAATGGAAATATAGACGCTCGATATAATGTGGAAACCCTTTTTATAGAAAAACCATTGTACACTTTACTTCTTCTTATTACTATCATGGAAATATTCTTTTACATCATATATTAGCACCCACTTGTATGCAAGCCCTGACTTGTTATATGTGAGAACCCACTCACTCCAGGCTACTACCTGATGAAATCCATGAATTCTGAAACTACACAAAAGCACTCATCTGTTGGAGGCATGTTGGCCAGATAAATCGATCTTGTGGACAAGACTAATCTCCCTAGTATCAGAAGATAGTCTAGCAACAAGCAGACAAGCAAATATATATTTCTCTAAACATATGTGATTCATAAATCAAAACTATAGAGGTGTTTAGACCCTACCTTAAGTCCAACGCTAGTTTGTAGCAATCATCCTTCAACCGTTCAAAAGAGTTTCCTTTTGAGAATCTTCAATCACAAACAAGCAAACATCAAATAGCACCTGCATAGCTAATATCATAAATCATGTCCATTATGGTGATCAAGGAATCAATAAAATAAACCATAAAACAACAGCTTATTGAGAAATGTAATAACTTTGAAGTAGAATAACCTTACAACCTTTTCAGCCTTGATGTTGAACAAGCTCTTCCTAGGGTCCGAAACATGAAACTCCTTTACTTTAACAAGCATTACACTCTTCCAAATGAGATCAAAGAGTTATGTAATCTTTCCTCATAAAAGCTCAAAGAAGAAGACTAAGTTCCAGAAGCATTTCACCTCAAAAATATTCATCTTTCAACCTCCCCAGTAACCAGCCCAATGCTTCATTTTATAGTGCAGAGGAAGGAGGTTACAGGTCCACCTATGAAGGGATAGAGTCCTCCTTCAAAGGGATAAGCTCTTCACATCAAGGGGTTAGCTCCTTAAGGCATGGGATGCATGAAACTTAAGGGAGTGAACTTACCACCTCAAGATTCCTTCCAGAAGCTTCTAGAAATGACTCAAAGTTAGTTTTTAAGAATATACTTACGCCTTTTTAACTTTTACAGGGGTCCGCACCCATAACACAAAGATAGAGTGGTCAGGTCCACAGGAGACATGACCATTAGGTGCGAGACCGCAAGTAATGCTAAGAGAAAGTGTGGAACCAGAGTTTTAGAGACTTTTGAGGGCTTTATCTAATTTTCAAGGCTTGATATGAAGAACTGAGGCTCAAGACTTGCAAAGGAGGAAAGTATGAGTGGTAATGGACTCACACAGATTGCAGAATGTTAAGGTGACAATTTTTTGTGCAACAAGGAACCAACCCCAAATAAGTAGCAAGAACCCACCTTCTTGGAAGCACCAACTACCAACTAGCTCTGTAGATATTTATCTTTTCATGGCTCTAATCCCCAAATAGTTTCTCAGACCACCACCTAAAGGAAGCCACTACACCTTATACCAGAAATCCACCACTTGCTACTAAAGGCCCCAACCTTCAAAACCTTGTGTACCTCATTTCATATATTTTAAAATTGGGCCCACCTCTACTCAAAACACGATGGACCTCATTTCATCAATTTTCATAATGTATCCACAAAGTTTCTCTCTACTCAATCACAATACAAAAGCATAAAAAGACCTCTCTGCTCACAAACATATGCTCATCAACCACTTGTCTCCATACATCAATAGTACATTTTCAAACCCTAGCTCATCAAAATATGCTCAATATATCTACAAAACATACTCCATTTAGTCATAAAAACACTCTCAATACATGAAAACTCAATAGTCTAACCTCTACACAACTTTACATGGATTTAGTAGTAATACGCCACATGAAAAAAAACAAAAAAGCACGTCATATACACAGCTCAAAACATAACACATCAACAATCACATTACATTCCATCTATAGCACATGTATCACACTATAATAAACTAGTATCCCCAAGGACATGATCCAATGCAACAAGACATTTCAAGCCCTCTGTTAACTAGGTCAGAGGCTCCAAAATTGTAGTAGCTATACTATATCATACTCACACCATCATATCTACAATGCATAGCAAGACATAACCATATCATGCACATATCGATCACTAAAATGCACTTTGTATACTTGTAGGTAGCCACAAATTAGTTACATATACATATTTGTTCATTTAGAACCAAATTATGTCACATCTTCTGAGATTCCACTGAATTGTGAGGATGCACATTAGACACATGCACAACATCTAAAATTAGTAACACACCTTACATTAGATAGATCACGGAGTATATTGGATACAACATCCTCATCATTACACTACAACCAATGAACTACATTCTTCACTCACTCCTAACACACCAGACCACGAACAATTGCACACTACAAAAGTCGATCAACAAACTAGTAGCTTACCCATTGCATTAGTCTACCATTCACTCTTCACACTACATACACACATTACACAACCTCTATAATTTAAAGATGAATACGCGTGCCTCCAATCACTTCAAATCATAGATTACATAATAAGAAGGTTGATATCATTCTATAGGAGTATACATGATTCGATCAAGCTATATGCATTAAAAAAAACACATCATATTCACCATATAGAGGCATCCTATGCACCAAAGTACATTTTTAGTCATCCATACAAACTCACAATCTACGCTCTGACTTAGTCCATCATACATCAAACCATACACAATGTTCATTTGATCTAATCATTCACACATTGAAATATTCAATAAACCCTCTAATTCTATCATTTTAATGCTCCATTTATTCACTCTATACACTGGAAGCCACACTACCAAATAATGTTTAATCGCTCTACAAGAATATGCATTTTTCCCTTAAGATGTATAACATATAAACTTCAGATTGATCCACACCACACAAATTAAACTAATTACCCAATGCACTATTTTGGACAAAATTCATGATGCATTCATTAATCATGATCAACTTCATCTTTGATGACCTAATCAAAGTGATTAATCTTGACAACATCAAGTGCACCATAGGTGGAGATTGGTTATGCATGTATTAACACTTTTCACCACTTCTCTGGAGACCAAATCAATGTTGCAAATAAATCAATAGATGAACATTGTAGACCAAGTCAATCATTTTCATTCACACCAAAACCATGGAAAATCCCTTTGGTAAGAGCTCATGATTCGTTTTTTAACCTACAGGATGAAAATGTTGGTTAAGAGAACTTAACTAGGTTGTGGATGTTGGTATCACACTGGAAATATGGTTTTTCAACTCTATGTCTTATCCCCTGTTTTGTTAAAACCCAAAAAGACTCTTCCTAGAACTGAGATCTTGCTTCGAGCCACTTGCAACAATTCTTCCAAGCACTTGTATGCCTCTAGAACATCTAAAAACATTAGTCATTAAAATTTACAAACTCTGTTATCGCTAGTTGACATCAATGCACAAGATGGCTCACAGTTCACTATTGACATCAATGCCAACACCATGTTACCAATAATATCCCCCTTTTGCATTGATGGAAGCACTCATTCACAACACCAGCTAATCTTATTTAACTAGCTATATGGTTTCATCTTCCAATGGTCATTGATCTTACTCTCCCCGTTCGACATCAATGGATAAGGGTATAAACAACTGGGTTCACTCTCCCATTGAACACCATGCTGGCATTATACAATCTGATGAGGTATAATAAGGCACAACACACCTATAAAATAATCATTAGAATCCGAAAAAAACGCCTCTCATACACTTGGCTCCTACAATAATGTAATTTTAATTCAATTATTCCAACACCATGACCTTCCTCCTTTTGACCATACTCCCCCTAACATGTACTCAAGCTATAATCATCAACACAATGTTGTTGTGCAATAGTTTTTTGTTTCTCTACTTCAAGCCTCCTTGCTGCAAGAGACTATACAAACTATGACTTCAAATCATGCCACTACAAATGATATACAATGATAGTACAAGGCTAACCAATACAAGTATAGGGCTACGTCAATGCACTGAAAGGTTCTTACATGGCATAAATAAAATGACTCCTTTTTATGCATGCCTAAAACAAGTCGTAATTTTTTATGGATAGCTAATACAAGGGCTTCTCAACCAAATTTCCAAAAGGTAAATAGAAACATTCATGGATGATTTACATTCTTATTCCCTCATGTTTACAAAATATGAATATGCTAAAAAAGTAAGTGAAAACAATATAAATTAAATGCAATCCTAGAAACCTCAATTCCATATATAGCTCCCCCTAATCTCATGTACATTCATGTTGATCCTACATACCTAATTATGCATATAGGATCTCATAAATATCATTCTTCTTCTATTTCACTACATCTTCAATAGTTCTTCATGCAATCCGTGTTGCTGCCATATGCTCCCCCTGAGACCATGTTGACCTCACATTGCTTTTCTACAATCTTCTTGTGAATAAATTTGATAATAATGGATTGCATTTGGAATGAGATTCTCCTACTCATAATATCAAGAGGAAGATATTATCTTCAATCTCTTTCTTTTACCTACTCTCCCCTTCGACATGTACAAATTACTTGGGGTGCTAATTCCTCTCACTGTTAACCTCTTTAACCCTTCTTCATGGATGTTGCAACCTTTGGAGTTGATGATGACTTCTTTGCATCCATCAACCATATGACTAACACTTAAGATGGTATACTTCAAGCCTTCAACCAACACCATATCAACTACATTTGTTTTCTCATCACCAAGGTTTGCCTTACCCTTTCCGAACACCTTAGTAGGTGTATTGTCTCTAATAATAACATGGTCATCTTTAGTTTTCTTCAAGTAGAGGAAACTACTCTTGTCCCTTGACATATGATCGGAACATCCACTGTCTATGTACAATTGGTCATCTTAATAAAATGTGAAATCAACAATAACACACTTCACTTGTTTCTCCTCTTTCCTCGTCCACACTCAAGTATGATACTTCATGATATCTGCATTCTCCTCTAGTTTTTTTATAAGCCTACTTTTCATAATCTTGTCCTTTTGCCTATTTTTCCTTGAAAAACTAAAAAACTTACAATCTATAGCCATGTGACCAATATTGTCACAAGTGTAGCATCTCACATGAGAAAAATATGAAGGAATATGATCACATCCTTAGTTGTTCATATTATATCTCTACCTTGCATTGATCATGCTTCTACTCCATGCATGAGATATACAATCAACTGCCTTATGGCCAAAGAGGTTACACGAAAAACAATAACCATGAAATGAACTAGTATACTTGAAGGTTGATGTTTTCTTTTGTTTCCCAAACTGTTGCATTTTATGTTGACAAGATCCAAACAATATTCTTCTACAGGTGGTTGCAACATGTCCATAGTTATGAAAAATGTAGAATTTGTCCTCATCCATCAATGGAGCAAAAGGATTGTTATTTCTCCTTTGAAATATTCCATATTTTTTATAGGATTCACTTGGAGTGAATTGTCTTTTTTCATAGATGCTCCTCTTGGTGCATTTCTCAGTTGCTGATTTTGTTTCATTCTTCCTCCTTTCGTACTCATGTTGTTTTTATATTTTGCTCTAGGATTCTTAGGTATTGCAATATTGTTTGCATGTGCCTTTGGGCTAGATTCTCCCTTATGAAACCCTAAACCATATTTGACCAAGAACTACTACATATAGAAATAAATATTGATTAAATAATAAAATGGTACAGGTAAAATTGACCGTACTGACAAAAATTATAGGAATTAATGTCGATTTTTTTAATTTCTTTTAATCACCCCATGTTCATTGGTCTTGTGATGACATATCTCCACATTATTTTAATTATGATGGTATTCTACATATTGTCATAAGACAATATCCCACATTCGTTGCAATACCAACGATAATCCACTTTTTGACCAATCCATTCTCTGTGTTGAGCTATACATGAAATGGTCGATTACTTTTTCACTAGTCAACCTTGACTTGCTCAACTATCATCAAAATTCCAATAATACGTAAATTTGTAAATATGTTCTGTTTAAGAGACGTTGCGACATTTTTGTTATAAGTACAAAGATTCTAAAGTATTATAAGGTTGTATAT
>APFE031191382.1:38172-80580 GCA_000404065.3 Pinus taeda
GGGCACAAAAATATTAATAAGGGGTACAACTACAATAGTAATGGGGTAATCACTAGTATTATAGGGACCCAACAGATTGGTATGTGATACATGTGGAATCCAGAGGATAATTCCAACTAGAACTATGGTGGATTATGGATCGGAGGTAGATCGCTCTCCAAAATCTAGTAATCGTGTAGGTCAAGGTGTTGTGGTGTTGTGGATTCACTTTAGACCAAACGAAGTCACTTTGGAAATGGTTGATCAAATGAGAACATCACACCCATTTTTTGTTTGTTGTGTAAGAAAATGTAAACATAATTATTTATATATAAATATCATTATGAATTTTTTCTTTGGATGTAGAACATCGAGGGCAATGTTCTTCTAAGAGGGTAGGTTTTGTAACAATCATTTTTGATATTATTATATCAATTGTTTCTATAAATTGACATAAATTATAAATAATGACTAGACTGAGAGGAGGACACATATTAAAAATCTATGGAGGAGGATTTTCATGGGAAAGGAGTTAACCCAAGCTAGTGTATTAACTTAGTGCCTATCTTCCTACAAAATTTATGACCATGTTAGCACAAGCATTGAAGGAGTATGGGCTTCCTAGTTGAGGGGACAATCTCATACAACCCCTGTTAAGGGAGAGACATGTTGAGAATTCAACATGCAAAAGGAAAGAAAGAACATATGAATATGAGTGGTGGAGGAATTTGGGACAATACACAGGTAAGGAATGTGAATGGTAGTAATGGAGATAACAAAGGGAAAAAAATCTCATGAAATAAAAAGGAACAATAGGTGGAGTCATTGGACAGTGTTATAGAATCTTGTGTTGTTTATTAGGTGGAGAGCAATTTCTCTACATTCACATGGAGCCTATCAACTGGAAAGTAGTGTGTTATGGATTCCTACCAAAATGCACATGGAGGAATTGTGGGCTTTGGATTCCTATAATGTGAATCAGGTGGAGACCCTGCGGGCTCTCGAATCTTGTGTTGTTCATTAGGTGCAAACCCAGTTGTCTAGATTCCCATGAATTGTATCAGGTGGAGCCATAGTGTTCTTTGAATTCATACCATATTATAGGTGGAGGAACTATGTGATCTAGATTCATGTAGTGTGAATCAAGTGGAGACATCGTGGGCTCTAAACTCCTATAGTAATTTTTGGGTGGAGCAATGTGTGCATTGAATTCCCTAAAGTGTTGATTAGGTGGAGCATTGGGTTCTTTGGATTTCTTGAAGTGTTTGATCAAGTGTAGACGTTGTGTTCTTTTGATTCCTTGTGTTCAGGTGGAGAGGTTTTCTGCTCTATATTCCCATGTGATTTGGTTAACTAGACTGGCATGAATTTCCCTTCAGCAGTCAAACCTAGACTCTAAATTTGGATCAGGGGTGGAAATCTATAAGAAATATTTGCAATGTAGTTGGCCTATGTTTAGGTGGAGAGTTGAAGTCCCTTCCTCAATTTTGATTCATGCAAGTTGAATATATAAGTATGTTCATTACAAATATGTTACATTGTGAATGATGAATGATGTGTTGTGTGTTATGAAATTGAATGTATCAACATTGTAGATGGAGAACTATGATATCCTAGTTGCCTATAATGAAATGTTGATATGAATTTTCTCATGGTTTTGAAGGTTGACAGGGCTTGTGTTTGATGATATGTAGCTAAGTTGTAGAGATGTTTGCATGCTCATGCTGACTGACAACATGTTTAGATGACTATCATTATGTGTGTGATTTTCACTGTTGGATATGCTATATAAATCATGGATATTTTTTCTTACAAATTTATTGGTAAAAGGCTGAGGTTGATAGAATGTAAAATATATGAGTAGGTCTATTATTCTATGTGGGATCCATTTTGTAGTTTAATATGGTGCTACTATAAGAGAATTTATAGAGCATTGTTGGCTATGACATAGCTAGTTTTTAGTGCTTGTTGGTGGGCATGCTCATAGCTTCGTCACTTATTTTATGTATCAATATGTGATGAGAATTATGGTGTTAGCATGAGGGATTTATTGATGTAGAAGTTAGCATTATGAGAAATGCTAGGCTCTAAGGAAAGCTCTAGCAGGGTCCTTGAAATCCTCAAGAATTTCTAAGTTTGACATATTATAGAGTCAATCTTGTATTTGAAGCTTTATAAGCCTTATCAAATTTGTGATAAGCTCAAAAATTTACAAAGCGAAAATGAATTCCCTTAACTTGTGATGTTTACCACTATCTACTTATTAATCTTCCACTTAATGGCTTTATTTAGTGCTAATTATTACTCTGTGGTGTGCGCCAAGTATTTTGTGCCTTTAATGGAGATGGGAGACAATAAAAAAAAGTCCCGAGATGGATACAATATTCATTACTTGATAATGCACATCGTCTGTGTGCCTCTTGTGATAAATACTATGTGATGGAAGTTGATGATAGAGGTTGCAAGATGGAGATAAGTCTATCCCGGTAGATAGATATATGTTTGTTCTAGAGGACAAATATGAGAAGTGATGAATCACATGGAATAACATCATTAAATCAAAATAAATTTTATAACGTTAAAATGGTGTATGCATGAAGGATCGATACTCTGTCGGACCCATGATCTAGGGTGAGGTGGTAGATGCCAGGTAGACTAAGAAAGGCTATATGGATGTCACATGGGATTTCTAGAGGACATTGACATGTGATGTTGTAAGGTTACTGACATGGAACGTTGATAGTGACATGAGGTATAAAAAAAATTGGCCTTTCGGATGTCCAAGTGGCAGGATCTTGAGTGACACATGGGACCATAGGAGGATTCCATGTGGAAAGGTAACATACGTCATATAAGGGACAGGTGACATGGAGCTGGATGATGTGGATGTCAAGTGGAACCGTGGTTCATGCCACATCATCCTAGGAAAGAATGCATGACATAAAAAATTGATGCAAAGAGATGGGGAGATTCTTGTTAGTGCCTTTTGTTTAGTGTTGAGTTCATGTATGACATAATCGGGATATGGGCATGGAATGATGAAAGAACAAGATATGGATTCCCCCATTGGTTGACATAATTTTTTTTATCATGCCACATATTTTTTGAATCAAAGCTCCTTTAGAAGTAAGGTGTGTCGAAATGGTGGCACTATGGTGCGATGCCATAATGGGAACAATGTTGGACTGCGAGCTTCATGGAAGATCCAGATAGGCCACTCAGGTTACCACGTGGAAATATTTGATGGCGGGGATTAAAGGGGTCAAATTCAAATGGGAATAACTTTCAATCTAGAAGTAGGATTGAGGTAAAATTTATATCGTTGAAAAGCTCTTGAGGAGATGGATATGAATGTATTATCCAAAGTAAGTTCTGAATACTAGGGAAGTATTTTTTTTGCAACCCCATATTCGTAGTGATACCATGGAAGTTGGTTTAGTTAGAAATAACACCTCCCATTCAACCTGGATTAATCCAAAGGGGTGGGAGGGAGCATTATAAATGAAAAGAGTATGGGGGGATAAAACTACATGTATATTAAAAGGGGGATTCATATGAATTAATTATTATTAAGGTGTATATGCTTTCAACAAAATTTCATCATGTGACTTTGAAGGTGAAACGTGTCAAGAGTGAAGTTTACTAAAGTGGGAGCGAACATCGAAGGCGAACTTCTAGGGTTTCAGCAAGTTGTAGACAATGTTCCTTATGGAGGGTCACAGAGGAGGGAGAGCCTCTCCCTCCTCAAGGAGGCCGTTACTAGTAGAGGTAAGAAAACTCTAGAAAATTCTAGAAGAACTTTGGAGGAAGGGGAAAGAAATATGGAAGAGGAGACATTCGAAGCCAATAATAATGAAATCAATGGCACAAAGGACAAGGAGGTAGAAGACAAAAAACAGGGAACTAAAGACAAGAAACAAAAGGGACCCTGCAAACCCAAAGTTGAGATCACACCCAGAGTTATTTTCAATGACCCTGCTCTGCAAGCACATAGGGACCACATGCGAACATATGCTATTATCTATAAGTTCATGGGACTATGGCTCACTGAAAAAGCTTTATAGACATGGATCAAATATCATTGGAAACCTAAAGGGAGCATTGACCTTCATCTTGGGTCAAAGGGATTCTTCAGTGTCGTGTTCATGAACATTGAAGACAAGGATAGAGTATTTGAAGGAGGACCCTACTTCTATGCAGCAACTGGACTCTACATGAGGCCATGGATGACGAAGATTTTCCCAGAACATGAGACTTTTACTTCGGTACCGGTCTCGATAAGAATCTATTCTTTACCTCTTGATTACTAGCAAAATGAATTGTTAACAACCATAGGTAATAAATTAGGTTGTTTTGTCAAAGCTTCTGAAGCCACAAGAAGAGGGAAATACACTTCCTTTTCTAGGATATGTGTGGAAATGGATCTTTCAGGAGCTCTACCAGATGAAGTAATCCTAGAAGTTTTTGATGAAGAATGGGTGCAAACAGTAGACTATGAGCATATTGCATTCAGATGTCGTAGATGTCATGAACATGGGCATCTATTTAGAGACTCTACACTCGATAAAGTGGTAAATAACAGCAAGGCTAACACAACGAAGGAAACAGATAGCTACCAAAAAGTGGTAAATCGAGGAAAAAGCGGCAAGAGAGGAACAAAGAAAAATCAAGGTGAAGGGCTAAAGGCCAGTCAAAATAAATTCCAAGTTCTTGAAGAAAATGAAGAAATCACAAAGGAAGATTAGGTAATGGAAGGAAATCTCGGGGAAAAGAAAAAAGAAGAAGAATGTGACTAAACTCAGGAAATTGATTATCAAAAAGAAACCATGATGAGTGATACAGAACATGAGATGGATCAGGAGATGACCCAGAGAGAAATGGACCTGGAGGACCATGAGCTATAGGAGATCCTTGATAAATAAAACCTATATATGGAAGGGTTCTTGATTCAGGGAGCTACGGGAGGAGTGGATTCAATACCTTAAGAAGAGCTCAATAGAATAGTGTAGTTGTTTTATGGAAAACATAGGCTAATGCGTTGGAGAAGGGAAAAAATATAGATAAGCAGGATAACGGAGGGGTGAAGACAATGAAAACAACTTTGGGACTAGTAACAAGAAACCCAAGTAAGAAAAGAGGCAGGAAAAAGCAGAATGAACTCTTGATGGAATGTGGCAAGCTAATGATAGACTCAGGTAAGATGAAAGATCTAGCCAGCTACTCCTTTACAAATATCTAGTTATGAAGTTTACATCTTGGAATATCAGAGGTCTAGGGAGTAAGAGAAAGCAGAGAATTCTTAGTAATATGATAAAACAAGAAATTCTGGATATTATTTTTATCCAAGAAACGAAATGTTCCATTCAAAAATTAAAACAAATCCATAGTAAATGGCTCAGTAGATTTGAGTTTCTAGAGGTTAAAACAGAGGATTCAGTGGGGAGGAATTTTCACTCTTTGGAACCCACAAAAAATTAGCATAAGAGATGTTGAAGCTACTAGGAACTATCTACCATTGGTTATTCAACCTGTAGGAGATAGGTATAGCTATCTGGTCACAAATATTTATGGCCCTCAAAGAATAGATGACAAACTCAAGTTTCTAGACTTGCTGGTGGATCTCAAGGATAGACATGCAGGAATACCTTGGATCATGGGTGGGGATTTCAACATGATCAAATCTCTTTCAGAGAAAAAAGGAGGAATCAAAATACTAAGTAAAGACTCTTTAGAGTTTCAAACCTTTATAGACAATATGAACCTTGTAGATACTGAAACGAATACAAACCTCTTTACTTAGAATAATAAAAGAGGAGGAGAGTCTCAGGTGGCCTCAAAGTTAGACAGATTCATGATCTCAGAGGATCTGATGCTAACAAATAAGGAAATAATAACGGAAGTTCTCCCCTTTGGAGGCTTAGATCACTGGCCGATTCAACTGGAGATCAAAGGTTTGGGCATTCTCAGAAATAGACCTTTCAGATTTGAAAATATCTGGCTCCCCCATCTAGATTTCTTCAACAATATTAAAGAATGGTGGTCATAAGATTTGTAGATTCAAGGAACAAGAATGTTTCTTCTTCATAAAATATTAAAGCATATCAAACTCAGACTAAAGGATTGGAACATAAATGATTTTGGCAATATTTTGGTGGAGAAAAAAATCTGTTGAAAACAAAATGAAGGTTCTCAACCAAGCTCTGATCAAGGATGGATTTGATAGAGTCAAAATTAACCAAGTGGATAAATATCATCAAGAATGGGATAATCTGTGTAAACAAGAGGAAATTTTTTGGAGACAAAAGTCTAGGATTCAATGGCTAAAAGAAGGGGAGCGTAACACGAAATTTTTTCATAGGTCAACCATGGCGAATAGAACACACAACATAATATCTTCAATTAAGAACGAGGAATGGAATCTTCTCACCTCCCATGAGAATATTGAAGAGGTTTTAGTTCATCATTTTCGAAGCATTACTCAAGAAAACAATGCAGATATAGAACAATCCATCAGTGAGATAACTAAAAACATACCAAAGATGGTATCCAGAGAGGAAAATTTCAATTTAAATAGGCCAGTTTCTGAAAAGGAGGTAGATGATGTCCTTAAAGAAATGCAAGATGGAAAAGAACCAGGCCCGAATGGTTTTAATGTGGATTTTTTTAAAGCATGCTGGAATATTGCAAAGCAATATATTTTGAATGTAGTGGAGGATTCCAGGTTGAACACAACTATTTTGAAAGTGCTCAATACCTCCTTTATCTCCCTTATCCCTAAGCAGGACATTGCTCAAACACTAGATAAGTTTAGACCCATAGCTCTATGCAATGTGGTTTACAATATAATATCCAAAGTAGTGGCTAATAGACTTAAACCTCTGCTTCCTACCCTAGTGTCAGGGGAGCAAACTGGTTATGTGGAAGGCAGACAAATTTTAGACAAAATCATTCAAGCCCAAGAGGTGGTGCACTCATTAAGTAGTAGAAGACAGGCTGGAATGGTCATGCAATTAGATATAGCCAAAGCTTATGATAAGGTAAACTGGACCCATATGAAGAGGGTACTTATTGCTTTTCACTTTGATCATAATTGGGTCAGGTGGGTGATGGCCTTAGTTACTTCCTCCAGCTTCTCTATTTTGGTGAATGGCTCTCCCTCTAATATTTTTTATCCTTCCAGAGGCCTCAGATAGGGAGACCCACTCACCCCATTTATTTTCATTCTCATGATGGAAAGACTTGGTAGGTCCATCAAGCATGCTAAATTTACAGGTAAGATTAATGGCCTTCAACTAATTGAGAATGGTCAAGCTCTAACACATCAAAACTTTGTAGACGATACTATGCTACAAGGAGTCCCCATAGTCAAAGAAGCTACAGCATATAAACAAATCCTAAATGTTTTTACCAAGGCCACAAGTATGGAAGTTAATCTCTCCAAATCAAAAATATTTTTCTTTAATACCAATATTGCGATACAAAGGAATATTTCCAGAATTCTTGGCTTTCAAAGGGATTCCCTTCCCTCAAAATATTTGGGAGTCCTTCTAACTACTAAACCAATGCTCAAAAGCATTTCAGAACCCTTGATTAATAAGTTGCGGGATAAAGTTAGTAAATGGACCTTCAGATCTTTAAATCTTGCAAGCAGGTTGGTTCTCACAAACGTTGTTTTGCAAGCCATCCCTATTTTTATGTTATTTGCCCTCCCAGCTCCAAAAGGAGTCCTATAGCAATTCATAAATATAAAAAGAAATTTCTTATAGGGTAAGGAGGAGATGAAGAATAAATGGGCCTTAGTATCTTGGGAAAAAATTTGCAGACCCAAAAATCATGGAGGGCTTGGATTGGATGATCAGGAAATACTCAACAAGGTTTTCGGGGCAAAACTTTGGTGGCGCTAGGTTTAGAATCCAGATACTCAATGGGCAAATATCTGGAAAGAAAAATATGCAAGATCCTGGCAAACTAGTGATATCATAAGAATGTCAAGTAATATTAAGGGCTCATACATCTGCAACAAAGCCAGGGAGAACAGAAGACTAGTTCAAGAAAATAGTTTCTGGGAAATCAAAGAAGGAAATCTAGCTCTTTTTTGGGAAGATAAGTGGAAAATGAACCAATACTGTTAAAAGAGGACTTCCTCGACCTTAAACATGAGAGAGATTCACAAGGATTAATTAAAGTAAAGGACTTATGGGATAATACCGAGTAGATGGAAAAGTGGAGAATCTAGAAAAACAATAATTGCAGAAATAACAACCCCTTGAAAACAAAAGCAGAGGAGCTAAGGAAAATAGTGGAACAAAGGATGATCTTAGTTTCAGAGGGACAAGACCAACTAAGATGGGGCTATAATAAAGAGGGCACCTTTAATCTTAAAGAATCAAAAGGCATTCTCCTTGAATTGGATCCCCAGGTTACAGAAAAAATCTGGCAGAAACTTTGGAGGCACCAAGGGTGGATGAAAATCAAACTTTTCATGTGGTCTTTTTACCACAGGAAAATACTGACTTGGGACAACATCAGCAAGAGGGGTGTTTTGGGGCCTTCTAGATGCCTACTCTATGGGGAGAAAGAAGAAACAATGGAGCATCTTCTCAACATCTGCATTTTCACCTCCTGGTTATGAGAAATATTTGCCAAAATATTTCAACAATCCGACAAGGACAAAGGGAGCATCATCAATACCCTCAATAGTTAGAGGGGAAATTTTTCGGAATATGAAATTCTCAACTCAACCTGGGCCCTTACACCAATCTTTATCATATGGAATGTTTGGAAGGAGAGGAACAAAAGAACATTCAAGGGGGAAAAAATCCCCCATATCACCTGTTTGAGACAATCCTGAAACAACTTAAGGAGACAGTGGGTACCATTGTTCGCAGCCACCCTATTAATCCTCCCTCAGAGGTGGATGGGAAAATTCTCAGTCAGTTGGGGCTGCAGGGTCTTTCTCCTCAAGGTCTTAATAGGAATATTATGGCAAGGGACGCGGACAAGGATTTATGGCATCCTCCCCCAGAAGGATATCTAAAATTCAACACTAATGGAGCGTTGAAAGGAAACCCAAGAATCGTCGGGTAAGGAGGAGTCCTTAGGAATGCCAAGCAAAGTATTATCTTCATCTTCCATTGTCACCTAGGAACAACTACCAATAATATGGCTGAGCTAATGGCTTTGGAGAAATGCCTGGATTTTCTAAGTTAGGATAATTGTTGCAATGTGATAATAGAAGCAGACTCTGAACTAGTAATTAATTTAGTGAAAAGAATAAAAAGTGGAACAGTGTCGGAGAAAGTCTCCAAACACTGGAAATTAATCAGGGTTTTCCAGAGAATTCAGGATCATCTACAAAACCTGTGCACTGTTAGCTTCCATCATGTTAGCAGAAAAGCCAACAAGCTGGCGGATCTTCTTGCTAATCAGGGGGTCAACAGTACAGAGGTCAAGGTTTAGATGGAGTGGTAGGATTTGTGACAAAGTAGACTGAGAACTCTTTTCTGTGATCAAGAGGAAGAAGATCGAAGAGTGTTCAAACTCAAAGCCATGGAAGCAAGCTGTTAACCTTTTAGCCTTCGTATGTATCATCACTTTTTTGCAAACAGGTCTTTGGTGGGAGGCCAAACACAGATGGACACAAGTTACCCTTGAATCAACAAGAAGGTCTTTACTATTCATCAGGGGGATCGCAACAGCCACCATTGTTCCTTAATTAATGGTGATCCTCTCTTCTTCTCTAGGATGCAGGCTCAAACTAGAAATTCCAGCAGACATAGAAAGAATCTCTGTCTTACCAGTTGCCGGAATCTTCGTATTTTTGGACCTAGGAGAGAAAAACCTCTTCCTTGGTGGTATTTGGATGATTGCACCACTCTTAAGTGGGAAACATTTTTAGTGAGTTTGTAGCGATCACATCCATTATCCTACACGTGGTAGAGTGAGGGTTTGGAAAACCACCCTCCATCGCATACTAACGCCTGGTTAACTAGTGCAGTGCGATGTGATTCTCTATCGTTGGATCTCTCTGTGTGGATCAACGGTTATGATTGTTCATGCAGCTTGGTGGGGCGGCCCGTTAAATCTCGGTCGTCTTTGTTGTGCGATATCTTCATGGACAGTTGGTTTGGGCATCAGAATGAACGACTAAGATCAAAGGGACTCTTCCAGGGTCTGATGGACGGAAGATCTCGCGGGCTTCTGGAGGTGGGTTACAATTTTGGATTATCTAAATTTTGGAAAATTCACAGTTATCTTCTGGTCATGTCAAGCCGTGAAGTCGGCATCGATGGATTTTGGACAAATTTTATGAGCGATGTTTACTCCGCCATTCAGACCCGAAATCTTCTTTGTATTATTTCTATTTTTTATCGAGTCCGTTTCGGGAATCAAAGAATATGCCTTCTTTGGTCCCATTATGCATCTCATCAGACATATTTTTATAAACAGTTCGGGGGGTGTAGGCATTGGTTGGTTTTGTGAAGTTCTCGCAGTTAAATTTGTGGGCCCTTGGACCATTTGTCCTCATGCCCTAAGGGGATGGTTGATTTTATGTCCCTCAGGTCTTTTTGGGTAGTTTTATTATATGTAACTTATGTCTTTGTTTATAATGAATAGAAGGTACAACTCTTGCTTTAGAAAAAAAAAAAAATGTGTCAAGAAAGGGACATGCACATAAAAGTAAGGATGTTGATAGTATGGATGAACATCTTGGTGAATTCTAACTAGAGAAAGAGGGACTAGAAAACTTGGTGGAAAATAGGGGATGACCCTGTGATAAGTTGGATAGTTTCTCCAGTATGAGAGCTTGAAGGGTACCTAGAGACCCTTGAGGGAAACATGAACTCTTGGAGCCATAGTGCTCTGAGACATCCCTAGTTGGTTGAGATAGACACCCTAGAGGTAGTGGCACAAATTAAGGGATTGTAGTTGTACAGAAAATTGTGCACTACTTGGGTGTGGGGATAATTATAGATGTGAATCTGTAGGTTGGAGGCTATTAGGGTTTGGTAACCTAACTTATCTATTTTGGTTACTATACATGTACCTATTTTTGGGTAAGTTGTTTTCCCATGGATTCAAATCCTTAGATTGCAAGTGACACATTGTTAAGAGAAAATGTATCGTGTGGTCTATGGCTTGCAGGAACATCTAACATTTGTAGCTAGTTGGAAGTTGTTATCACATAAGTGCTACTATTAATATTAATTTGAATAATGTTGTAATTAATTATTTATTTTTCTTGTGTTGTGTTTTAATTCTAGAGTAGGCAATATTAATTTTCAATTACATCCTTGTAGGTGAGATCATTATATTATAGAATGTAGTAGCTATGCATAACATATGTCAGTGGAAGTAAATTAAATGAAAAAATGTGAGAAAGCCAGGTTATATAGGGTCATAGGAGTATGGATATGCCCTAGAAGGTGGCTAAAATGAACTAGAAAGTGGCTAGGGGAATTATAGAGTGGTATCATAACTTAGATTTACAGCACTCAATCCATATGGGTTGAACTCCATTATGGAGAAAGTCACAAATTGTTGGGAAACCATTTGAAAAAATTCATTGGGAATGGGGATGAGCAGAGTCCCAAGTTTGGGATAAAATCCACCATAATGGTAAATATATGGGTTGATATTATTATTATAGACTTGAGAAAGTTTAGATTGATTGATAAATTTTAGAAACAAAGATTTTAATCTTTCACAAGCTTAAATTCAACAGAATTAAATATTATTAATGGAAAGAGAATAAAAAAAATTAAACAAGTTTAAAATTTTTGTATTACCACATTATCAGTGATCTAGCAATTCTAGGTGGTAGTGATGTGTTGTAACTAATTTATCAGTTGGAGGAGTCCAGGTGGAAGACGAGTGGCATGACTAGACACCATGATATGAATGAGGTGAGCTAAAATGTTATAAAATTCATTGCATGGTGTGCACCACCACCATCAATCTCGTGTAACAATAGTCGCTGGATCCATTGGTTTCCACCCCATTAACAAAGTACCAAGTTTTCACACAATAAAAATATACGTCTTTTGATGAAGAAATCATCTGATCCATTAGGGGGATTTCATACCATAGACATCCATGCTACTTTCCACCTAATGTCATTTTTTGACTATTGATTTCATTTGTTCATGACCATCGGATCCCATCATGTAAGAAACTATGACTTATATCATGAAAACTTTTACACATGATATGGATTTCGGCTATTGGATTAAAGTGATCTTAGACATTAGATTCATTGGGTGCACAAACTCATTTATTCCTTGGGTATGTTTGGGCAATATACAGACCAGAACTAATGGATTGAATTAATGTCAACCATCAAATCTGTGTAAGTGCATGTTGCGCATTATGGAAGAAAAGTGGGAAATGGGCCCCGCATGTAGTTGTATCCAATCAACGACTTCCATGTGGAAGGTCCCATGTGAATTGTGGTGCCTATGTGGGCACCAAAATGCGAAGGGGGAGGTTTCATGTATTCCATGTGTCTAGGGAAAGGCATGTGAATTTAGTTATGTCCAATGGGAACTAAAAATATGTATACACAGACATTTATTTTCCAATAGAGTAAGGGAACATAGAGAAGGTTTGTATGACTAAAAATGATTATAGAGAAAGTAGATTTGATTGGTCTAGGGGTGTAAAACCACTGAAAATTTAACAAATTTTTAGAATTTATGTTATTTTTTTTATCCATCTACTTGCAGGGAATTTTCTTGGCCCTAAACAACTTTTGAGGTAGATAAATACCATGAAAAATACCTACATTTATGGTATTATAAGTGTTTGTAGCTGAAATAAAAGATCTTGGAGAGAGATTTGCAATGACATATTAAAATTATGAAATAGAGCCAATGAACAAGTTATGACTAAAATAATTTAACGGAAGATTAAGGTATGCGATCACTTCCAAGAGGTCTAACTCTCATACCATATCTTATATTGGGGCGATGAATAGTTCAATAGGAAGATATTGGACAATAGTACATCCAGTTTTGAAATTATGATATACAATTGTTCAGAAATTCACAAAAGATTGTTGTGAAAACCAGGCGTGTTTTGTGGATAAATTCCTTATGCAAATAGAAGAAAGCTCCCTAGACCTAGTGGATTAGCCTAGAAACAACCAAGAAAAAAATGTAATTCTTTCCTTAGATATGTTTGAAATATGGGAAGAAAACCTACTTGGAAACCAATGCAAGCTTCCTCCTTCTCCCTAATTGTTAGCTCTAACTCCAACTCCAACTTCTAAAATTGGAACATCTGAATCATTCAAAGCAAGAAAGAGAACAAAATTATACAAAATATCATATACAAACAACTCTAAATGAGAAGTCAAGAGTCAATGTTCTACATATTTGGAATAAAGACATAATGTATAAGAGAAACAACGTAATTTTGTATTAATAAAAGAAAGAAAAATTACAACCCTTATAGGTCTTAACCTAGTGAATCTCTCCTAGCTATCTTATCCTTCCTTTTCCACAATAGTAAGCCTTCAATCACACCTAAATCACATCGATGGAATATGGACCTCTAGACACAAATTAGTAGCATAAGGGTGGTTTTATATTTCCATTCTAGGGTTGAGATCCACATTAGAGGGAGGTAAGTTCTAAGAGATAAGAGATAAGAACTTAATAGAAGGAGTTAGAGATATGATCCAACAACAAATGGTTAAAACCACTTCTGAAGGTTCTAGAGAGAGAAACATTGAATTTTTTTTATTTTATTTTTTACTCATTTCTAGCTATCAACAGAATTTTTGAGAAAGAAACCTATGTTGACTAGTGCAAGTTGTGTTGGAAAATGTGACTATATTCAATCTTAAATAATGTGCTTGATTCATTATGTAATGTACTTTTCAAAAGAATACAAAAATATTATGTGTTATTATTGTTGTGGCTTATTAAAGCATAGGTTTCATGCTTGGCTCACCATGTTTTAGGTTAAATTCCACATTGAGGACTTTTAGGATTTATTCTGAGTCTATAGAGTTATTGTACATTTAAATATACCCTTCTTGGGATTTTGAATCATGTAACAAGGTTACGTATTGAGTCAACTGTGAATTATGTAACCTCCACACCATGTTGGCCTAAGATAATATCTAGTTGGCCTAAGGACCCTATTAACCCCAAAAGAATCCTATAAAAGGTAGGAAATCGAAATCATTTGGAGCATCATTCTCTCATTAAGTTTGAATTCTCTTATAGTTGGGAAGAATTGAAAAAATATCTTGTTGTTGGGTAGAAGAGTAAAGTTCTCTTATAGCTGGGAAAAGGTGCGAAGTCGGTTTCCGTGAAGCTGAAGTGAATATGAGTATGGGTAAGTATAAGGAGAAAGGAAAAATCAAAATTTGGTGCCTCTCTCTCTATTTTTCATGTTTTGCATTGGGAGAAGGAAGTATCCTAAGTTTTGTTATTATCGGAGGCTTCTAGTTGCCATGAGCTATTACCCTAGACAAAGTTGTTGGAAAGAGGTCAAAATTCTAGGAGGTTGACTTGGTGTGGAGGGAAGGTCTTGTCTTGGTCTAGTGTGAAGAGTCTCAAAGAATACTATTGAAAAGAAGAATTATCTTAACTGTATTTTATGCTTGAGGGTGGTTTTTCCCTAGCATGTGCCGACATCTTGTGTCTGTTGTTTTATGTGATGCTTCTTTTGGTAATTGCCTGATAAACAAAAGAAAGAAGATATAAAGAATTGTAATAATAATAAACATCATAAGTAATTATAAAGAACAAGAAAATATTTACTTCCTCTCTGATTTTCTTATATGGTATCAGAGCTTTAGTGAAAAAGGAAAGAAAAAGGTAGTCTTAAGCCCTTATTCAATTCATAGGTACTATCTTAGGGAAGGAGTCTACTATATTCTAGGAAGATATCTAACTCAATCAAGGGTGAGAATAAGATTGAAGGAGCATCTAACTTCAGATCCTGGAAGAAGAATATTGAACTAATCCTCGAGAAGGACAATGTTCTAGACTTGGTAAAAGGAAATGTAAATAAGCCTAATGAAGAAGCTAGTGATGCCGACAAAGTGAAATTTAGGGATTTAGGATTGATGGCTTTGAGACTGATGGTAGAAGGGATAAAAGACAATATTTTCCCATTCATATCTAACATCAATCATGCTAGGAGATGTATGAAGGCTTCTCAAAGTTCTTCACTATCAAGAGCATTGGTCAAGTAAAAAGTTTGAAGAATGAGTTGAGGACTACAAAGATGACTAAAGAAGATACTGTGGCAGCCTTATTTATAAAGATAGCTAGACTCAAAGATGATATATTGGTGATTGATGAGATTTTTATAGACAAATAGCTTGTCATCAATTCTCTATTAGGATTGCCACCCTCTTGGGGTGCATTTATTGTAGGTCTTAATAGTTGGATGGTAGCTCCCACCTTTGAAGAATTATGGACCGCCTGTAGTCAAGAAGAATTAAGTATCTCATTGGTTTCCAATCCTGAAGGAGTATCAAATTCTTATGTTGCTCATCATAAAGGAAATATATCAAAGGGACCGAGGAGGAAAGTTGACAAGTCCAAGATAGAGTCTTTTTTGGATTTTGGTATGATTGGGAAATCCTAGTTGAAACTTTTATTGATGATGTCTTTTTTGGGATTTTGGTATGATCGGGAAATCCTAACTTGTTAGGGTTGAACGATAAGATCTAAAAACCCTGAACCTTTGAATTTTTTAGGGAAAATTTTAAGAACCACCCTATATTTATATGTATAATAAAGGGCGAATCCCCATGACAGATAGGTAAAATTGGAGGTGATTTTATCAATAATATAATATGTATATATAATTTTTTTGGCAAATCTCTCACCAGATTATATTATCTTGTACAGTGATGAAGAATCTTTTACTGAATAATAAAACGTCGTGAAGTCTTGGTGAATGTTTTGTTAAAGTATGAAACCATATATGATAATAAGAAAACATATTCATTAAACTGTAATATACTAACATACATGTTTGGAAAAAAGAAACAAAATTTTCTCCTCCTGCAAACAATGTTCCATGTTTCAGTGGCAATGTTTGTCAAGGTTCTTACAATACACTCTTTCATATCCTTCTATTATTTTTGATAATATTCGACAACAAAGTTCTTGTAGGTGTTGATATTGACCATGAGTTTTGTCAACGTAGGTGAGATTAATCTTTTCTCTACAACTTTTGTCAAGCCACCACTTTTTTCAAGTTATCAAATTTCTTTCTTATTCCATAGACTCCAACTGCGAGATAAAAAAACACATCAAGTTTGTTTACCCCAACACGCCAACTAGTAGCAAGACCCAACTATATTATATAAGAAAGTATTAGGTATCCCAAAGGCTTGAAGGGGATCTAATTGAAAGAATTGACCATTGTGAGAAGCCTTCCAATCAATATATGAATATATAAATGTAGATTTATTGTTATTTTAATTGGAAATCTTCAATTAAATAATAAAATTTAATTATGTCTCTCCCAATTTAAATTGCTTATTAGCATAATTCACTACCCTCATACATCTCGCATTTTTTAATAGCGTTGTAACATGTAGATTAATTTCCTTTTTGGTGAACAGTCTCCACCATTTAGGAAAATATGGTGCATTGGCTCCAACCCCTACAAATCATTAGGAAAAACTAAGAATAGCACATAAGATGAAAAGTTGTACAAACCAACTTATTTTTTAAACAACTAATCCAACATCAATACCTGAACTTTTTCATGAAGATATCATATTGACAATGTTTGAAAAATGGCGGGAAGTCTTCTATGAGGGTGATGCAGAAAGAGTGATAAGGTTTCACTGTTTTGAATCTTTTTTGTTAAATCAGAAAAACCAATATTAATGGAGATATTGGTATTTTTTACTAAATTTTGTGAAGTGACTAAATGTAGCTTTAACCATTCACCTTAACATGTTTTACAATATAATTTCCTAAGTCTATTTAATATCTTCATTATCATAAAAACCAACCTATATGCATCTTCACTCCACATCTACTACTCTTACAGGGATGAAATCTATTTATCCCTCTAAGAACTTGGTAGACCCAAAATTAAGATGGACCTAAGATGATAGAATTTCCCCTTTAAATAGTCTGTGCTCACATGAATACCATGGTATTACCATGGGTCAATACCATGGGTTATTATAAACCTGGAGCTTAAAAATTATTATTAGTAATTTATAAAAATTAATAAAATTAGTAATTGATTTTTATTTTAACCAAGTTAAAATGTTTAACATACATTAAATTCCAACATCCATTTTTACTCTTCATCCACCAAGCCCCAACAGGGATCAAATATTTTTTCACTCTATTGTAGTTTGCATATCATGATATTTGATCCCTCTCAGGGCTTAGTAGATCTAGAGTAATGATGGCTCTATGATGGTTTAATTCCCCCCTTTAAATAGGCTACATTCCACGTGAATACCATAAATATAAGGTGAATTATGAAGTAAATATAAAAAAAATGTTTTATTTATTTACCATAACTCTCGTTTATTTATATTTTTATTAATTTACCATACCTCTTTTACAAATATGGTATTTGGCCCATAGGATTCACTTAAATAAAACCTTTTTTTTAGCCTTCATAAATCGAGAGAGGGTTGTGGATTAAAATATAAAAAGAGGTTTTATTTATTTACCATACACCTCCACTTTATTTATATTTTTATTTGTTTACACCCTTGCATGTATATAAGGTGACTTATGGAGTAAATATAAAAATGTTTTATTTACTTACCATATCTCTCATTTATTTATATTTTTATTAATTTACCATACCTCTTTTGTAAATATGGTATTTGGCTCATAGAATTCACTTAAATAAAACCTATTCTTGAAAATTAGGGTGAATGGAAAGTTGTAACTACTAATTTCAAGGGCTAAATTTACCTTTTTTACCCTCTCCCTTAAAATAAGGTGGGCTAGCCCCCATACCTAATTTTTTTATAAAATAAATTTGAGGCGATTTGTAAAAATGTAATATGATACAAAATATTAGCCCACTAAAAATTTAAAACCCCTTAATTTCGCCAAAGGGCGAAAATTCGCCCCTAAGATTTTCCATGGAAGTTTTGATTATGTTGGGTTTTCTATGTTTCTTCACTGGAACCCTAGCTCATTAGGGTTTGGTGGAATGTGCAAGAAAAACTCTTATATTGTCTTAGAATTGATTTCCTTGGTATGTGTGTCTTTTTCTGATCAAACCCTAGTGTAATCAAGATAATTGTATGTTTAACTCTTATTAATGTGTGTGAAGTTAGGTTTAATTAACACATGATATGGAACATATTTGCATGATGATGAAATCTAGGCATGTATAGATATGTCATTTTGGTTGAAACCCTGGCTTGATCTAGGTTAGATGTATTAATGTTTCTGGACATATGATATGACTATATATGGTTAGGAATTCCTAGATATGTGTGTTGACCTAGTTGTTGATGGTCATAAGTTCAAATCCATGTTTGATATTTTAGGATGATGATATCAAAATATCTAGTGCATTTCCCTAGTGAAGTTAAATTGTGACTCTAATATGTGTGATATAACTATCTGAGATCTATGTATTTGATGATTGTTGAGATTGTGGAATTCTAGGGTTTTGGAGTTAAACCTTAGTCAAAGTAAAATCTCTGAAATATGATGATTTGAGATCTGTGTAAGATTTTTGAATTTGTGAAAATAGAATTCTAAGGTTTTGGATTTTAACCTTAGTGGAAGTAGAAATCTTTGATATATGATGACAATATGATACTCTGAGTTTTGTGAAAGAATGTTGAATTTGATTTTTTTGGTTGAGATTGATGATTGATTGGAAATATAGGGTTTGCAACTGACCCTAGTGGTAGTTGTTCATGTTAGTGACTAGTTGATGGTTGATTAAAAATCTAGGGGTTGGAACTAACCCTAGTGGAAGTTGGCCAGGTTATTGACTAAGCTGTAATTGAGTTTGATCAATTCTTTTATATGAAATATAGGATTTATATGAATCCCTTGTGAGAAGTTTAACATATGTATTTTGAAAGGTTGTTATATACTTTGTAAATATATATTTGTGTGACTTGTTTCTAGGGTTTTCTATATGTTGTATTAAGGTATGTTATACCTTTGGAAGACACATTGAAACCCTCAATGGAATGAATGTTGTTATGAAGTAGTCTAGGGTGTATAACAAAGTCCCTAGCGGAGATGTTGAAGAGTATATGCCTCTTGTTTGTAATTGAGTTTGCGTATCTGATATGTATAAATATGAAATGCATCCTTGATTTTGATATGGCTAACATCGTGTTTCTATAGATTTGGTTGTACTTGCTATTTAAGTTGTGCATGTACATAATCTTCAACTTGGTGAAGATTATTATTGATGTGATAAGAATGATGAGATTGATGATAAATTTGATGAAATGGCTGGAAGCCACAAAATATTCTTCAATGTCAAAAAGGATGATCTCTCAGAGGAAGCATGAATATAAGAGATCTCCCTAAGATTAAGAGGGAGTGTGGATAAAGAGGTGCCTCTTGGTTTAGAGGGAGGGAATAGCTTGGTATTAATTGAATAATGAATTTTGGAGGATGTGTTATTGCATTAGAAGTAGGAAGGAAAACATTTGATTGAGGAATATTTTGTCAAATATTTGGTTGACAGCCCTACTACGAAAAGCTGGAAAGCAACATCAAGTTGTCTGAAAGACCCCAGAGGTTTGTATTTGATTGTGTACGTGTGAAAATATATTATTGATTGGTGTTGTGTTTGTACAGGTGAATCTATTGAAGGATTTGATAGCATGTTGGTTACTAGTCAGTTTGATTGGGAGAGATTCGTCATTCTTGATCTGTTGGATCAAGGGGTGTTGAGGCTTTGTGAGTGAAGCATTTCCTTATAGGACATCTAGTTGGCACATTGTGTTGACGTCTAGAAGTTGGAAAGGTGGTGTTGGTTATCGAGGTCTATTTTTTATACACACCTGGATTTTTTGCTTTATGGTTAGCAAGTAAGCCTAAGGGTACCTAAAGGGGCTAGGATAGATTTCCTTGGTCAGGAATATAGTCCATGGCATTGTGGTACCTAAACTATTGAGTGACTAGTTGGATAGATTTCCCTGGTCATCAATCTAGTCCATGGCATTGCGGTACCTAAAGTTCTTCGTGTTTCATATAGTTTGAGATATTCAATTGTATTTTTGCATTATGAATGCATCCCTATTTAAGAGGGAGCGTTGGAAAATGTAACTATGTTTGGTCTTCAATAATTTACTTTAGTCATTATGTAACGTACTTGTCAAAATAATGAAGAAAATAATTTTATTATTATTGTTGTGCCTTATTAAAGCATGGGTTTCATGCTTCGATCACCATGTCTTAGGTCAAATTCCCCATTGAGGACTTCTAGTATTCATTTTGAGTCTATAGAGTTATTGTACATTTAAAGAGACCCTTCTTGGGCTTTTGAATCATGTAAAAGGGTTAAGTATTGAGTCAAATATGAATTATGTAACCTCCACACCATGTTGGCCTAAGAGAATATCCAATCAATGTAAGGATCCTATTTGAATCCAAAAGAGGCCTATAAAAGGTATGACATTGAATTCATTTGGAGCATCATTATCTCATCCAAATTGAATTCTCTTGTAGCTGGGAAGAAGTGTGAAAATCTCTTGTTGCTGGGTAGAAGTGCGAAGTTCTATTATAGATGGGAAAAGGTGTGAAGTCTGTTACCATGAAGCCAAAGAGAATGCGAGTTTTGGGAAGTCTAAGTAGAAAGGAAAAATTGAAATTTTTGTGCCTCTCTCTTTGTGTTTGATTTTCTATATTGGGAGAATGAAGTCTGCTAAGTTTCACTGTTGCTGGAAGCTGCCATTTGCTGTGAGCTACTACCCTAGTCGAAGTTGCTGGAAAGAGGTCAAAATTCTAGGAGGCTAACTTGGTGTGGAGGGAAGGCCTTTTCTTGATCTAGGGTGAAGAGTCTCAAAGAATACTATTGAAAGGAAGAATTATCTTGATTGGTTTTTCCCTTCGAGGGGGGTTTTTCCCTGGCATGTGCCTACATCTTATGTCTCTTGTTTTATGTGCTCCTACTTTTGGTAATTGCTTGATGAACAAACAAAGAAGATATAAAGAATCGCAATAATAAGAAACATCATAAGTAATTATCAATAATAAGAAAATATTTACTGCATTTCTGGTTTTCTAATAGGTTTCATGTATAAAAACTGTGCCATCGTAGACTTTCTGAAAGGCAAGTGTGTTGATCCATAAAATTAGAGTTTTAAACCAATGCAATTCAGGATTATTGGAATTTCTAGAAGAGGAATGATTTTGGCTTTGTAGGGGATTATTACAAAGTGTCAATCCATGATGATAGGTCTGGGTTCAAGGTTATTTGGTTTAATGCAACAAAATGACATGTAATATATTCCCCCCTAAAGTACAAATTCAAAAGAAGTGGCTGAGAGTTAAAGTGCTTTGCCATGTGAAAATGCAGAATCAAGAATAGACTAGTTGAGGTCATCAATTGACTATTACAATTCATCATGATATTATTGTTGAGGGAGGCATACCCATACTTAGCATATAATCTAATTTACATGTACAATGATCAAAGTCATGTCAACTGATTACGCATTGTGGAACCATGCTTGGATGACTCTTTATATGACCATAGCCATCATACTTTGTAGATTTTGTATAATCCTGAAATCATGGCCCAGATTGATGAAACTAGATTTGAGGTCTTTTACCTCATCACTCGAAAGTATGAGTCTAACCATGTGAATAGATGTGTTGTAGTTGAATATGGTAGATAAAATATTATTATCAACCAATGATGAAAATCATTAACAAATGTGATAGGAAACATCGATAATGGTAATGGCCCTCAAGGTACTAAGTATAATCTATGATGCGTGAATAAATGAGTTGAAGTCGAACAACTGATAGAATCTCCTGGTTGAAGGCCAATGTGAGAACATGTCGCTGAAAGAGAAGAATTTCCATTGAGATATGTAAGTTCCAAGGCACTGAAAGGAGTTTCTATGTTAACTTCCTAGATAATGTGTTGATGTTGATAGGAAGTGATTTGTCACAGGAGCGCCTTGATGTATCCCCCATGAATGACACAAAATGGGTATCAACATTTCATAAAAAAATGTGATGATTTAGAGTTGGTTCAAGGGTGGGCAACATGAAAGAAGTCTTACAGTATTGTAATAGATGTCAACTGAGGGTGTAATTCTCCTTAACATATCAGCGAAACTCTTATGAAGTTGGTAGAATTGACTCAAAGACCCATCATGAAGGCTTTCAATAATGTGTGATAAATAAAGAGGAAAGAAGATTCCCCAACCCAATATAATCATGGAGGTGAAATAGTGAGTGTCATGTTGAAGAGTGACTCACTGCCATAAATAGGTTTTATGTATTATTTCCCCAATTTCCCCACCATTTCTAGCAAGTACCTCTTTATTTTTTACAAGCTTTAATAAGGCAGATAAAATATGCTTGATCTATAATTTCATTCTTTGGATGAATCCTTCTAAGTACTTTTAATGAACCCAAAGAAGGATTGGTTCGATGTTGTCATATTTGATGAGTCCTATGTTGTCTATGTTTTTATGAGTCTAGTGAAGGTATAACTTGACTCCTTTTTCATATTTAGAGAGTTTGAAAAAGAGGTGAAAAAAAAAACTCCAAGAGGTTCTTTTTGATAAATTTAGTCCCTTGGGCCACAAAAGGAATAAAACAATACCTAGGAGAACCTTTTTTCACATTTCACTAAAGTATTCCTTTTTCATAAATATTCTATCTAGTTTGGAAAAGGGTTAAACGTATATTAGATATATGTCCTTTCATTTACTTTAACAATTTCGAAAGAGACAAGTGCTTGACAGTATTTTCATATTTTGGGAGTTCGAAAAGAGATTGAAGAGGACTCTAGGGGGTACCTTTTTCACAAGTCATAATGATCCCAAAGTAGTGACAAAAGTATGCTCATTTACCAAAATGACCTACATTAAAAATTTCAATTTATAACGAGAACCATGTCCTTTAGTTGTCATTTAACCTCCTTAGAAAACATTAAAAACATCAAAAGCATCAAAAATATATGATGAATGAAAAAAATCAGTAAAAAATATTTTAAAAATGAATTATTTTATCCATAAAAGGAGTAAAAGTGACTTTGTTTTTACCATTTGTCATTTTACCATTCTGGGGAGCTTTGAGTGGTTTTTTTGTCTTGATTCTTGAGTAGGAAATTGTGGCCAATTCTGTGGATGATTTTCATTGTCATTAGTTCCAGGTACGACCCAGTAAAAGGTTGTAATCTAATGATCCATCAATATATTTAACCTCTATTGATATTGTCTTACCTACTAATTCCACTGGTAATGAGCATAAGATCCCATAAGATCTGAACCCGCTTCCATCAAATGCTTGATGGGGAACCTAAGGATTTCCAACATGATAGTGCCATGATACAAGTATAGGCACCTTCATCCACTTTCACATGAAAAAGGTATTTTACTTGAACAACAACTTGAATAATAAATAAAAGTTGAGGTGCAAGTTTGGGTGTATGGTTTTCGTGATTAAACACAACAAGACCTGAATCTAAGGGATCTACTCCTCTGATTTTTGCTAACAACGATTTCCACTACATAAGACAATTTTGTAAAACTTCGAGAACCAACATAAATGAAGGAGCTTGAGCCAAATATTCAAATATGTTATAATTCTGTGCAACTCTCAGATGAGGCTTTAAAAATGATTTACAAATAATTCCCTCGGGAGGAGGTTTAATTGTCAGTTCAATAGCTAGTTTCTCAATTTCCATAGGACTAGAGGTAGGTGGAGTAGAACTAGAAGGTTTATTAGTAGCCTCACATTTGAATGATTTAGGGTTCCATAGTCCTTATTTTGGGTAGCCATCGAGACATATTTCTGACACATTAGTATGTTGGTAGTATTCTCGAAAGAGTAGGATTCATTTTGCGCCACCATTTTCATCTCCTGGTTTGGGAAAGGGTATGTCAACACGATAGGCACAATATATGCAACTTTCAAAAATTGATTGATTTATGCTCAATGTGGATGGTCCTTGGAAAAATTCTCATCATTATCGAGGGTTTTTTTATTTTTCTTTTACGTTACCCTTATTTGTACTTCTTAGTTACTCAGATTTTCCTGTAGTAGCTTGAACAATATTAATCTTAGAAGTATTAACAAGAATAGTAGGAGAGGGGATATTAGTGTTCATAGTAGGAGCAAGATTCAGGTTGGATTGACCAGAAGACTTCTTTGCTGATTGTTGACCGACATAACCAATCACGCCGTTAGCAACATGTGATTCCTTCAAGGGAGGAGGTGGAACAGTATGAGATGGTCGTGGAGCATTGGGTATTTTTATCATAGAGCACTCCATATTGAGAGAAAATTAAATCCAAATATTAAGAATGAGAAATAAATTTCTCTTCATTAAAAAACCTACCTTTGGTAACATCCTCAGTTATAGAAGGCAGCAATGACTTAATGAACCATTCTACCAACAACTAATCCTGAATATAGGTTTTGACCAATCAACGATGATGCCTCCGCTCATGTATGTGATTAGATATGTGAGTAGAGTTGGATTGTTTTAGGGAGGTCAAAAGTTTAGCACCAGTTTCTTAACGAATTAGTAACTCAAAATGAGTTACAAATGTTGTTTCCAATGCATTAAAGTTGTTGAATGAATCTTTGGGAAATTCAACATACCATTTTTCCACAGTGCTTGTAAGAGTTGATTGGAAAAGACGCAAAAGAATAGAATCATGATTTAACGAGTTTGAAGAACACCATAAGTGATAAGTCATGGTATGGTTTGACATAGATTCTCGAGGATTTCCATCAAACTTAGGAATATCACTCGACAATTTGGTTGGAATAGTTGGCTACCAAGGATAATGGTAAATTGGATCATTGGTTAGCCAGGATAGATCTGGTAACTCTAATGTTGAGGTGAAAGGAAAGTACCTATTAAATTCCATTTGGGGATGTTTGTAACCTTGTGGACGAAGGTTAACCGTTGGTGGGGGATATCCTAGATAGGGTGGAATGGGTTGGACCACTGACATTTTCATGCCACCGGGATAAGGAGGAGATTGAAAAGTAGGATAACCCATACCAAGTTGCCTAGTTCCACGAAAACCTTGATAAGATTGGAAGGGATAACCTTAGTTATATTGACCTTAATAAGGTATATGTATTATGGTTGTCGTTTGGCCAACAAGAATTTGTGGTATACCTTGTAAAGGTTGATGAGATGGAATTTGTATCATTCCTAGACCAGGTTGACTAGTTTGTACTTGTGGCATGATATGGACACGTTTACTTACTTGCACTTGTGCTATAGTTTGACCAAGTGTAGTAGATGATGTTTGTAATAGACCCTGGATAGGTTGGGTAGACAAGATTTGAGAAATACCTTGTACCGATTAACTAATTTGTACTTGAGATATAGCCTAAACAGATTGACTTGTTTGGTGTGATTTGAACAAGTTCACTAATAGGAATATGAGATATAGATTGGACGGTTTGACAAGTAGGAACCTAAGGCATAGCCTCAGTAGGTTGATAGGTCATAACTTGAGTTAAGACCTAACCAAGTTGACTAGAAATAGGAAGGGTAACATTCCAAGGAGTGGCATCCATTCTTGGCAATGGAGCACAAGTATGAAGAGGACTTGTGGTAGGAAAAACACCAAATTTTGACATCTTATTAGTGGGCAAGAACATTCCATCAATAAGTTTCCCTCTAGCTAGAGGATAAAGAGCAAAAGGAGGCCACTACCCTCCAGTGGGAGGGTACCTAGTATAAGATGGAGTGGGTTGTTGTGGGTTTCCTAATCCACTAAGAAATCCACCATACTATTGGTCCAACAGAGTTTGGGTTGCAACAAGTCGAAAGTGTTTCGGGGTGACCAGTAAGATAAACCAAATGGTATTCTAGATGATGAATGTAAATGAGAAGTCCAGGGACTAGTTGACTCACTGGAAAAGGTTTCTGATAATGATGGGTTTCTAGGTGGTATGAATGGACCACCATATAGGTGAGTTTCTGGTGAAGTGACGAACGTAAAAGTTGTGGAAACTTCAGTTGATTCACTCATAATGAAAGATACAGGTTGGATGATTTTGATTTATTTTTTCCTGGTTATACTTCTCAAAGCAATGTGAGATTAAGCTTGTTGAGGGGGGTTCAAGAGTGATCTATACTGAGGAGTTTGACATAAAGGAGCTTCTAGTTAAGTATTAGGGGTAACATAAGAAAAAGCTTGATAGAGTTGTGTCCCTATAAATTGAATGAGAGTTTGAGGTCAAGAAGGCTCTTCCTTAGTAATCTCCTCTATACTCAAAAAACCAGGTGAAAGTGGTTTGTCTTCAGTACCTGAGTACAAAGGTTTTATATGAGAGAAAAGAAAATAAATGTAAGAATAAGTGACTATTTTGGTAAGTTGTGGTTCCTTAGTTTGAATAACCTCAGGTTGTAGGATTTTTGAGTCTATAATTTCAATTTCTATGAATTATATTCTAATGTCTACACAACTTATGGCTGAGAAGTTTCAATTGCTTTAACTTCACCAATTTCCAAAGATGTACCTTTTGGTTTGATACTAATAGGAAGTGATGATTCTGGTTGAGTAATTTCACATGTAGTTCCACATGGGGTAGATTTTAATGTACCAGGTTCAATAGCTTGCTTTTTCTTATGTTTACGATGTCCAGATGTTTCCTCTAGATGTAACAGAGGCAATATTTGCATTCTAAGTGAAAGACGAGGATGATGTTTCATGACTAATGAATTGATTTTGAAAATTAAAAGCACGAATAAAATAAATACGGTTAAGTACATGTGGGAAATCTCCCTGAATATTGTGTTCAATGTATCATAGTTAACAAGATGGCCATATTGTTTACCTAGGGTTGGTTTGTAACCTGATGGGGACTTCCAAACTATACGTAATAGTGTTATCTAATGTGTAACCATATGATGGAGGCATTCATATATAGTCGTTGTACATGGAGTGTCGTCCTATATACCAAACTTTACATGGAATAACATTCCAATATACTCTAATGTACATGGAAAACCAACCATCCCCCGAATGTAAAAATGACAAGTAACAACAACTCCTACGTTTAGATATGTCAGAACATGTCTTCTAGCCTAGACCACTAAATGTGTCTTTAATGTTTCAAATGCTCCTTAGGTTAATTGATAAATTTTAATGTTGATTTCAATTAAAGTTTCAGTTTCAGGGATCGAAACAAATTCACCTAAACTCCTAAAATGCAAATAGCATGAGAAATAACTATTTTCATTTGATGAAGATATAACTAAATAAGGGAAGGAGTTTCAAAGAATGATGCAGAAAACAAGAACTTCTAAGCAAGATCCCTAAATTTATTATTCCAATTCAAAAATTAAAAGCCCTAATGTCAGAAAATGATTTTCTTTCTTTTCTTTTCTTTTCAATTTTCAAATGTAAAGAAAAATGAAAAGTGACAAGATTATTGAATCAAAGATAATTCAAACAAATTATAATATGGACAAACCTTTAAGAAGTAAATAATAAAACCATAATTTACAAGAAGAAACAAGGAGAAAATAATTCTTATCAAAAAGGCAATCACACTCAATTACACACAAATTTTAGATTTACAGAGACCTTGGACAAACCAGAGACTCGAGAAGGCACTGGAAATCAAACATAATTGAGAGCAAGGTAGAAAAAATACAATTTTTTTTGTACTTATAAGATCATCGCCAAGGAAACTTTTAGGGCTAATATTCCATGTTTTTTCCAAAAAAAATATTCGCCAATTTCCATTTTTCTAAAAATAAATTTGCCCAAATTTTATAGTATAAAATTATTTTACCTTAAAAATCGCAAATATTATATATTTTCTAATATAAAATAATTAGAGATTTAAATATCTTTACAAATTTATCATCAAACATTTACAATTTAGGATATTAGGGACTAGTAAGATTCACCAAGGTTGCTAAACTTTAAGGTAAACTTCCATCCTTAAACTTTTCCCTAATCATCACAGGTAATATATGGAAATCAGTGTGATTCATCACTCTTGCAGAATAGGACATGTGTGTTGGGTCGCTCTGTCTTAGAGAAAAAAGTGCAATGGGGATAGTTCGCTTAAAATACGAAACAAAAACCCTAACCAAGCTCGAAATTAAGCTTCCTTAAGGCTAATGATAGTCTTAACAAGATAAACAAATTCAACTTTAGAGGTCTTGAAATTATAGAAAAAAAACCACTAAAGAACATCCCAATCCCCAATGGAATCACCATGTTGTTTTGTAGATAAATTCCTTCTTCGGATAGAAGCAATCTCCCTAGCTCTAGTAGACCTATTAAAAACAAAGACAAAATTGCAATGCTTTCCTTAGAGAGGTTCGAAATATGGGAAGAAAACCTACTTGGAAACCAATGCAAGCTTCCTCCTTCTCCTTACTTAATAGCTCTAGCTCCAACTCAAATTTTTAAAACTGGAACTTGTAAATCATCCAAAAAAAGAAATAGAACCAAAATATACAAAATAGCATATACGAACAACTCTAAACAAGAATTCAAGGATTCATGTTCTACATATGTAGAATAAAGATATAATGTATAGGAGAAACAATGCACTTTTGTATTATTAAAAATATGAAAATATTAGAACCCTTGTAGGCCTTGACCTTGTGAATCTCTCTGAGCTATCTTGTCCTTCCATTGCCACAATGGTAAGTATTCAACCACACCTAAATCACATGGATGGATTATGGACCTATAAACACAAATGAGAAGCATATGGTATAATTCAGAGTCGCCAAAAGCCAACCCAAACTCAATGGTAGATGTTGAATTTATAAGGTAAATGAGGTGGTTTTAGATTTACCTCTCTAAGGCTTAGATCCAAATTAAAGGGAGGTAATTTATAGGAGATAAGAGATAAGACCTAAATAGTAGGACTTTGAGATATGACCCAACAATAAATAATTAAAACCACTTCCAAAGCTTCTAGAGAGAGAAACTTCCAAAATTAATTTTTAATTTTTACTCATTTCCATCTATCATTGCACTCTTTGAGAAAGCAAACTAAGCTGACTCACACAGGTTGAATCTATGCAAATTGTGTCAATAGAGGTTGTCCTAAAGGCAAGTGCATTGATCCACAAAATTAAGGTTTTTAACCATATCGAAGATTCTTCTAACTTCTGGAAGAGGAATGCTTTTGGCTTTGTAGGGGATGATTGCAAAGCCAAGTTTGGGGCCATTTGGTTGAATGACACAAAATGACCTGTAACAAAGGGAAATGAGGTTATATTGGCCAAAAAATTCATAGATCACAACCTTTAGCTTAGAACTTGGATTTAGGCCAATAGATAGTCATTAGAAAGATGTTGAAGAGGACAATATATTATCAAAACATTATTTTAGTTTGGGATAGAAAATTTCTCTAAAATTTAAAATAATGTAATAGGTGGCCTATAGGGCAGAACCAACATGAGAATCATATGTATGGGAGATTCTCAAGGATCCTATATCCATGAAGAAGAGGTTAGTAGTATGAACATTACATGGATAATGTTCAAATAGAATCAACTGACATGTCAAAGGATAGAAACCTAGTAGAGACCTTGAGGAGTCTCAAAATGGAGGTGCTAAGTTACAAGGCTAACAATGAGAGGATGATGAAGGAAAAGAGAAAACAAAATTAACACTCATATTTACAGACCTTGAATAAATTACAAATAAGAATGGACTAAGGATCTATTTCTATGTATCTAGAAGAATGTGATTGATGAGTTAGGGGGAAGATTGTGGAGGAACCAATGCACTCTAGGAGTGATGCTAAGAAATACCACCATGCATCAAGGTAATCAATAAATATATGTTAGTTTTCCTCAAAATTAGAGAGTAGTCCAAGTATATCACTAGCGAGGAAACCTAGAATGAGACCAACTTAGATAGTTTACAAGGAGAGATTGGGAAGATAAAGTGGTGAGAAGAAGAAATGAGATGAGGTTGAAGCTTGGATATTAGAGATGAGAAAATACCTTCATTTATGTAATTACTCATAAAATTTAGATGCATGAATTTCAATATATCATTTGAAGGGAAAGGTGAATTTTTGGTGGGAACAACTCAGAGAAGTAAAACACTTGGATGAAAGAGGTTCTCATGGAGGAAACTTAAAATTTACTTCTAAAAAAGAAATGTGTCTAAGCATTACTATGAAAGGAAAAATGTAGGATTTATCCAAACTAAAGTTAGGGAACATGAAAATGGAAGAGTATTGTAAAACATTCACTGAAGGTGAGTTAAATAACTAGCTCAATGTCATTCTAATTGATTCTGGAGCTAGTCATAGTTATATTGATCCTAAACTTATTGAAATATTTAACTTGAAGAAAACCAAGAATTGTGGGAATTAGTTCAATTAGATACATGATATAAAATAAGAATAACTAAACTTGTAAAATAATTCCAAATTAGTACAAATGGGTTTAACACATTTGCAAATTTAAACATAATACCATTGGGATCATACAATTGCCTAATTGGTATGGATTGATTGGAAACACATTGTGCAATACTTGAATGTTACAATAAAACTTTTACTTGACTTGATGAAAAAGGAAAACAAAAACAAGTGTAGGGAATTCCAAGGTCAATTTCTCTTAGGGAAATATCAGCCATGCAATTGAAGAGAAGTTTTAGAAACGGGTGGAAAATTTATGCATCTCGCATGGTGGAAAGAGCCAAGCATCAAGGAATAAGTATTGGAGACCATATGAAACCTATGAAATTCAAAGATGTATTTCCTAAAATTCCAAGTTTACCACCTATAATAGATATTGACTTCTTGATAGATTTGGTACCTAGAGCTGCCCCAATTTCCAAAATACCATATAGGTTACACACACCAGAACTTAATGAATTATAAATGTAGTTATAAAAAATCTTAAAGAAAGGGTACATATGCAAAAGTGTGCCACCTTGGGGAGCCCCAGTGCTCTTTGTTAAAAATAAAATTGCTACACTAAGCTTGTGCATTGATTTTAGGCTACTAAACAAAGTAGCAATGAAGGACAAATACCATTTTCGAAGAATAGAGGACTTGTTTGATCAAATCACAGGAGATAACATGTTTTCGAAAATAAATATGAGATTATGGTATCATACAGTAAGGATTAAGGAATGAGACATTAGTTGGATAACATTTCGAACTCAATATGGGAATCATGAGTTCATGGTAGTGCCATTTGCGCTATCTAATGTACCAGGTGTTTTCATTTGTCTTATGAAAAGAACTTTTCAAAATTATTTGTATAAGTTTGTTATTTTATTTCTAGATGACGTCATAGTATGCTTGAAATCTAAGTAAGAGCATGAAAAAAAATTGAGGATGGCATTATGGGTACTTAGAGAGCATGAGCTGCATGCCAATCTAAGTAAGTGCTCATTTTATCAAAGTCAAATTTATTATTTGGTTCATATCATTTCATAGGAAAGGATAGTAGTAGACCTATAAAATATAAAAATAAGAAAAGAGTGGTCAACAATAAAAAATGTGACAGAGGTGATATCGTTTATCGTCTTTGAAGGTTATTGTGGAATATTTATTGAGAGATTCTTAAAATTAGCGCATCCTATCACATCCTTGAAAAAGAAAGGTGTGAAATTTGAATTTTCTCACCAATGTGAAGAGTCCTTTGAACATTTAAAGGTATTATTAACAAGTGCACCTATACCAAATGATCCAAATGAAAATATCATTTTGCATACTTATGCATGTAAGGAGGGACTTAGGAGAGTCCTCATGCAAAATGAGCATGCGATATGTTATGAACCAAGGAAGTTGAAGGAGGATGTAAATAATTATGCCACTCATGATATCGAGTTGGTAGCCATTATACATACCTTGAAAACGTGGAGGCATTATCTCATGGGTAAAAGGTTTGAATTGAGCAATGACCACAATGGTTTGAAGAATTTGTTTGGATAAACAAATTTAAATGACAAAGAAATTAGATGGATGGAATTTTTTGTTGATTATCACTTTTAAATTAAGCACATAAAAGGCAAGGAAAACAAGATGGTCAATGCACTCAATAGAAGAGTACATGTAATGCATGCTACAACCATTATTTTATGCAAAACTAATTTAGAAATAAAAATTTTAGAGCATGAAAATTCAAATCAGTAATATGCGAAAATAAAATGAAACCTATAATAGGGTAATGGAAAAGTGTTAGGGTCCTATAAATATAGTAGTCCAAATATGGTTATTTAGCCATTTATCCACAAGGATATTGTAAAAATTATTTTTCATTTTAAATTGTTTAACCTATAAAATGAAAAATAGAAAAAGAAAGAAAAAATAGAAAAATTAAAAATTAAAAATTAAAGGGGAAAAAGAAAAATAAATAAATATATAAATAAAACCCCGTAGGGAGTGCTAGTTAAAATGCCGCCAAAGTTATGTTTTATTAAAATTTTCAGTTTAAATAATTTGGAAATGAAATGAAATGATGTTTTGTAATTTTTCATAAATTGTTTTCATGTACCGATGACTACGATTGTCCTCACCCGGATCAATGGCGGGGGACAACTTTCAGATCCACCTCCCCTTCCCCCCCCACCGACCCTATGGGACTTAACATGGGGGGTGAAAAGTGATTTCTAAAAACACCGCTCTGATTATGTGTCTATCTCGTGTTGTTTGCGGGGGGTCCTTTCTCGATTCAAGTTACCACTCCTACCCCCCTGAAAATTTCCATTCCATGTTTCTTGTTCGAAAATTATATATTACAAAGCAATGGAACACATAAAATATTGCAGAAACACAAACACAAAAAATGCAGAAAACAAGAGAGACACAAATATACGTGATTCACCCAATTTGGGCTACGTCCATGGAGAAACAGCTAGTCCTTCCTTCATATTATCCAGCAAAATGAAGAGATAAAACCTACAACAAATCCACTATAATTTCCTCTTCACTCTCACATGATGTCCTCTCTCTTTTATCACTCATAATACACATATCTTTAACCGTAATACAATTCCCTCATATATAGAGAGGGGTTTCCTTATAAGGAAAAAACCCTAAACTAAACATGACTTCTACCATCAAATCTTCAGCCTAATGAACGAACCAGATATCACTATGAAATTACAATATTTTACAAGGGAATTTTACATCTATTTTTAGCTTTGGGGGCTCTACCCTTAACCTTGTCATAAAAATCGTTGTCACCCCCCTTGGACCGCCCTACCGGTGAACACATCATTGGTGTTTCTGCCCCATTATGAACTAGGGTCCAATGTGGTGATACCTCTAAATAAAGAAGATAATAAGGCTCCACACCCACCATTTCCTTCCACCTTTTCACCCCCACCTGTCGTCCATCTCGCCATCCATGTCACCACCCCTCCAACAATAAATAAATGTTGGACAATTATTCTCTCCCACCAACGAATGCATTCTTAATTAATGCCTTGCTCCAAAATATGGTAATAATTTTTTTGTGACCCCCCGATAATCCCATTATAAGAATCTCTCAATAACCTACAATTTTTCCCTTTTGACGATTATTTGAATTATGCAGGTTTACCTTGAAGTTTTAAAATTTACTAGCACTCTCTATGACCCATTTCCCTCTACAATTTCAGTCAAACAAAAATCAGGATAACATTGTTCCTTCATTGTTCCTTTGAAATTAAAAATTTCATTGCATAAGGTAAAAGGGAAGATGCCAGAGGAAAACCCGATGATCCCCCCTGTCTTAGATTTAGATAGGACTCCCTTGATTGATACCCAGTATGATATAGTTGAAACCCAGCGCGGATTTGATCTGTATGAGCTCCATAATTGGGAAAAGAAATATCTAGACCAGAGTGACAAATTAAGTATCTTGGAATCATTTCTTCCCTAATTTACCTATCCTCAAACCCATATTTTCCCATAGTTTTCTACCCAGTGTCATCTCAGATGCCTCCCCAACCAAAAAGCAGTAATTTCCCAAAGCAATGAAGTTTTGTTTTCCATTTCCCCAGAAAGCATATGTCAAGCCCTAGATATAAATCCTCAGGCCCCTTTGCAGCCATTTTCCATTGATGCACTCATGAAGATATACACTCATGAAGATATATAAAAAGCTTACTTTTCCCAGTGAGCCCATATTTTCAATTTTTTTCCCTGATAATTCTAAATTACCAAGATCAAATCCCCCATTCTCTGCTTCTATCTTCAAAAACATGTCCAGACAAGTCATTGATGAGCACTAGTATTTCATCAAGAATGTTGCAACTCCTGGGGATCCTAGCTTTACTTTATCAACTGGGGTTCGTACAAACTTGGAGGTGGCAGTGTTGTATACACAAGTAAAAGTGATGGTTTTTCCCTCTTGTCACTATTCAGCTGGCGAGAGACCACTAGGGTTTTTCAAGCCAAACTTCTATGGATTCAGAAGAAGCTTGATTATTGATGAAGGAAAGAGAAATCTACTCTAAGAGAAAGTTTGTCTATTGCAATAAGGAAAAAGACTAAAATCCAATGCTAAAATCACACCATTTTCTAACTAACTGCTAAGAGATTATGCTTCAGAAAGAATGCTAAGTTAACATGTATGAAATTCTAATTTCCTAAGCATGTAAGTTCAAAACATCAAACATTACCTTGTGCAAGTAAATGACTAGAATAAATCTGTTTTTCTTTTTATCTGTTTTTTTTTTAATGGAAGAGTGTGAAATTTAATCTCTTTTGGCATTGTGGCAGGTGGCTTAGCAACGCTGGTGGATGGTTGGAAGGTTTTGGAGACCCTTAGGTCACCTTGTCTAGCTTCCTAGAGGATTTTCCCTCAATTCAGCCTCAAAATAGGCCACTATAGGAAAACTTACAGGATGTCCTAAAAACCTACAGGATTTCCTATATTTCTACAAGATACAGTCGAGAGAAAAATGATGGGTGTTGAAGGTGATGGAAGGCTTAGGGTAGGTAGTTGGTCAATGGAATGAAGCAAGACAATGCCTAGGATCACTCAGAACTCAAAACCAAGGTTGGGATATGGTTGGATTTGCTCAACATGCTTGGAAAAGTTTCCTTGTACAATGATGAAATTGGTGAGGGTATTAGTGAAAGCAAGGTATGATCATGGATCGATGAAGTTTGAAGGAGGTTTCTACCTATGAGATCTCTCTTTACTTTTGAAACACTTGCATTGCATCAAACATTGATATTTTCCCAAAAATCATGTAAACAAGGAGAATTTCAATAATCTAGGAAAATAGAGTTTAATGAGCTAGTTGTCTACTTCATGCCTGAGGAAAAATTGCAGCATAAGATCGAATCGTTGATGAGATCTACTGGAAGGCTTAAGATGGGAGAAATGCTGACTAGGTCCTACTTTTGCAAATTGATCAAATGCTAGCTTAAGTATAGAAAACTCTAAATTCTATGAGAAAGTAGAATTCTATCTTTTTGGGGCTGCATAGGAGTCCTTTCATCAAATCATGATCCCTAAAGGAAGAAGTGAGGAAAAAACACCTATTGACAACTTTTTCATGGTTCTTTATCTCTTCTAAACTATTGCTGAAGTAAAGCACAAATGGAAGCAAACTAATAAAAAAACTAATCGAATCTATACTACTTGCAATGAAATACTACTAAGGACAATTTAACCATGAATCTATGAAATCAATCTAAGCATACAGATACAAGAAGAGGAGCCTTTGCTGAGAGGGTTGGGCCCTAACCCAAGAGCTTCATCCCTCTGATTTAACTCAGTACTGGATCAAGAAGAAGCTCATTCTCATTATCAAAATAGAAAATTACATAGCATAGCAATGTCTTCCACAAGTCTATATCTCAAAAACAACTAGTGTTTTTACAACAAAAATTAAAATCCTAATGAGGCTCTAGGCATCCTTATTTATACAATTGAAGTCCCTAATGACTTCCTTAAATCTAGGGAGGCTCAGCTCCCAAAATCAAGATAGGCTAACTCTTTGACTGTCACTTTCTCAGTTGCCTTTTGATCTTCATGACTTGGCTGCTTGTACTCCGAGCTAGTGTGATTGATGGAGGAATATTTGAAATGAGGGAGGAGTAAATGAGGAGGATTTACCTCCTAATTCTCTCTTCCATGTATCATTCAAGTTTTAGACTTTAATATTTCCAAAATTCCTTGGTTTTCTCTCACAAACCTGCATTTAATGCACATTAGTCCACTAGGCATAATATCTCACTTTGACTCATCTCATTAAACAAAATATAATGAAAACATGTAGTAAATTGTGAGAAGAGTTGATTTTACCAAGATGGGAGGTGAATTAAGGTCTATATAGTTACCCAATGTTGAGGCTCATCATCACCCATACTAAAAGTGTTGCTCATCCTCTAAGCAATTCAATCAATATCCATATCTTTCATAGCCCTAGTGGCCTCCCTGACATCCCATGCTTCTGTTGTGGTTTCCTCTTCTTGTGCATAGAATCCTGCCTTCTTTTCTATCTCCTCCCACTGCTTTATTCCTTCCTCTTCCTTCCTACCTTCTAACATCCCCAAGAGCGATGGTGGACTGAGACTCAAGCCAATCCAATTGAGTTTGAGCCTTTGGATGGTTTGCTTGTACATAGGTGTCTTGTTCAGTGCTTCTCTCATTCTTTGAGGAGAATGGTACTCTCTAATTTTCAAACTGTATGGAAAATTATTCCATCTCCTTTGGAAAGATTTCATGCTATCATCCCCTAACAGCCTGAATATATCCTCAAAATGTGTATTTTCTTTCTCTTGGGAAGCAAGGTACCTGGGTGCAGGATGAGGATCATTTGCAATTAAATTATGTGTGCTGATGACAGCCATTGGATTTTACTACTTAGCTCTTATCATGAGAAGCTTTTTTTGTTCCCTTGCCAATATCTTCTTCATTTATGTAGCCCTTGCTTCTTCATGGTTCATCCATGATGCCAAAGCCATCAACTGTAAATCCCCTAGTTTTGCATTAGAATCCCATACATTAAGATCTGTTAAGGCCAAGTTATGCAAGTAGAACTTAGACATCTTAGCCCTATCCTCCAATGTGCTGTAATCACAAAGATCAATGAACTATCTATAATCCTAGAATGGCATAGTGCCTCTTGATTTGGAGTTGAAACCATTATTCCTTAAGGTATAATGCATAGGACTTAGATGGCATCCTGCACTGGATTGCCTCAAGGGATAGGCTAGCCATGGTTGCCAAATTCTTCTCTCTTTCTTATAGTTGTCCTTTGAACCATGCATTCTCTGCCTCCAACTGAGTTTTCATTATGGCCTCTCTATCCATTAGGCTTCTTAGTTCTCTGCCCATCTCTTTGAGCTTCTCCTCCATGTGACTTATGTCCTCCACTCCCTTGGAATTGGAAATCTGAATCCATCTATGTGTTCTTGCTCTTTCTTTCTCAAGCTCAAAGAATAATGGGATGGAAAATTTTAAGGAATGACCCTACCCCCTTCAATAAATCTATAGTAGGAGTCAAGGTTAGGTTTAGGACTAGGTTCCCTTAACTCTAGATCCTTCTTCTTTGTTTCTTGCTGCATACTCCCTTCCTTATCCAATTTTTGAGTTTCCTGTAGGTTTAGCAGAGTTTCCTGTAGGTTTAGCAGAGTTTCCTATAGGATTGCCTTTGCTTCTTCTCGGTCTTGTTGTCTATCCTATAGGATGTCTTTTCCCTTGGATGAGGTAGATTTAGTCATAGGCATTCTCACATAAGTGATATGAGACTTAAGGGAGGTTTGTCTTGAGGATCCTTCTCCTTGAGTTTGTATGAGAGTAGCTATCTTGTCCTACCATTTAGGCAAGTCCTCAAAAACAATGGGAACCTTGGTGGGAGCTGTAGGTTTTTCCTGCCTTATTCATGCACTTTTTCTTGTTCTAAAGTACAAGGGAGTTTGTCTTTGTATTTTTCCTTTTTGTTTGATAGGGGTGCTAAGGACAGTGAGGGAAGCTACGCCTCTTTCTTAGTGGGTTCTAGAGACACCCTTAACGACTCCTCCTTGTCTTTTGCCTCCTCTTTTCCATTGCCATTTTCATCTTTGTCTTTCTCCTCTTCTTCTCCATTTAGTTCCTCACCTTGTTCATCAGTTTCCTCCTTGTCATATTCGTTTGTTTGTTCACCACTTTCCTTCTCTTTCTCTTCTTCTTATTCCCTCTCTGCTTCTTCTTAATCTGTTTCAGTCTCTTTGTAAAGACCCGATTATGCTATATCCGTGTAAAGACCGGATTATGCTATATACAATTTTTTTTTTTTGTTCTTTTTTTTTTTTAAACAAATACGACCAGAAAGAAACACATTGAGATTTCACTTCATTCAACGCACAAATTACTGAAGCACATTTCAGGAACATATCAAAACATTTATATCCTTTTAATCTAAGATCAAGTAGAAACGAAATACACATGTACCGTACACCAGAAGGTGAGACTCTGCTTGCTCTGTTGTCGCTGGTATTCCCTGGTTGCCAATAACTTTTGCGAGTGTATGATGACGCACTTGATCCGAAACAAGACCCATCGGTTTACCTCCCAGCCTACTCCTTAGGTACTCTTCTTCCCCGCGGACCCCCGAGCTGCAATGGGGTTGTACAATGGAGGAAGAATATAGCTGGTAGAGGAGAGCAACCTTAGCTCAAGAGTCCCCTCTCTAAAAACCCTCTACCTCACCAAACTCACTATAGCTTCGTAGTCACTGCTTTCACATCACATCATCCATCCAACAATAGGGTTCCCCAAAAAAGGTCCCTTCTCTCATGGCTTGCCCCTTCTTTTATAGGAGTCCTCATAGGTGACACTTGGCATGTCATGTATAATTATAATATTTTTCTTTTAATTTAATACTTGATTATTCACCTACCCATGTGTCATTCTCTCAGCAAGGGTCACCCAAAATTATTTACTTGAATTTTTATTTAAACTAATATTTTCCTCACCTCACAAGATTCCTATTTCTTCTCCTAGTTGTCTCTTTATTCCCCCCTTTTATTCCTTAAATTGTGTTTATTACTTGTAATCAATTAATGAGTCAATATTTTATCCCCAATCTACTTCCTACATTAACTCAGGTTATCTCTTAGAGGGATATTCTTATGTTGGTTGATGCCACATGGAGTTTCTCTACAATTCTCTAAATTTAATTTATTTGCTTATTTTAATTCACCTTCCTCTTTTCTTAATTAAGTTTAATTGGTTTAGGATTAATCTTTATCCTTACAATATGTTTGTCTTCCCCTTTTATCTAATTAAACCACTTGACCTACCTAGAATTTTCCAACATGGGGTGGGTGGAATTTTTAAGGTACTCTATTTATTTCTTGCCATGATCCTCCTTATTCCAAGTTTTATTTTTTATTTAATTTCCTTGGTTTCCAATCATCATTTTCCCTTAATGTAACTTTACCTAGTTTTCATTCCTTGCTTATATTTATTTGTTATTATTTAATTTTTAATGATTCCAAGGGTGCCAAGTTTGGTTGTGCCCTTCAAGAACTTCCTTAGAAGTTCCAAGGGTGCCACACCTAACAGTTTAATTGTGATGCCAAGGGTGCAAAGTTTGGTTGTGCCCGTCAAGAACTTCCCTAGAAGTTCCAAGGGTGCCACACCTAACAGTTTAATTGTGATTCCAAGGGTGCCAAGTTTGGTTGTGCCCTTCAAGGACTTCCCTAGAATTTCCAAGGGTGCCACACCTAACAGTTTAATTGTGATGCCAAGGGTGCCAAGTTGGTCGTGCCCTTCAAGAATTTCCCCTGAAATTCCAAGGGTGCCACACCACTTGCCCTTCAAGCATCCAGTGACTACAAGGGGAAAATATCGTGCAATGTCATAGACCACTATTGTCTCTTATGTTGCCTGCTATAGTGAGACTAATGGTGCTGGGGATCAAGGAATCTGCCTTGATGCGTGCGCCCCAGTAGGTTCCTCATGAGCGACCCAACTTTGGGACCTGCTCTCATGGCATCGTGATCTTCAAGGCGAAGGTGTTTCATCCCTTCCAGCCCAAGTCACGGCGGGAGTGCTAGTGGGTGAGATCAGGGACTCTGTCCCACCCCTCCCATGTAGTTCCATCCACTTGTACAACCCCATCACCCATATGTGAGTCATTCGGTCAAGCAACTCATCTGTGCCTGCAACCATTAACATATCATCAGAATATAGATAACCATATATAGCAGGTTTCAAAATCGATTAGAATTTCAAAGATAAATAATATAAATTTTCATCAAACCAGGTGTCGTCAACTCGTCATGTGCGAGTGTCTCTGGTGGTTTTCCTGCCATAATAATAATCAGTAACCAGGTTTTTCAGTGTTAGTCATTGTCATAATAGCATTAATTACCATCACCTGGTCATTCACATCACCGTTCATTGTGAACCAGAACTAATGTAAGTAGCTAACACAGGTGATACCTCCATCATGACTAGCATCATCATAACCTTAATGGAACCATACATATAGATCAAGGCTATCATCATTATAACATCAATAGAAACATGTCTATCCTTTACTACTATCTCCATCATGATATCAATAGAGAATACACATAACCATTAACTATATCGTAATCATAATATTAATAGAGAACATACATAACCATCACATTCGCTGATAATAGAGTCACGTTTCTGGATCCTTAGCCTGAGTTACTCATAGACTAAAGTATGCAAGATAATGTCATATTAAAGTCAGGAAACTAGGGTGGGCACTACATACACCCCCTCTTAACAATGGACTTCGTCCCGAAGTCCTTAGAACATAAAGGAGAAAAAACAACACATAATCTTAGGAACCCTTCCTGAAATTCTTGCCAACCTTCTGGTGGGCAGGTTATAATTTTCCCAAGGTATCTATACCACGAATTTCGTTATAACTAAAGGACTATATCTGTGATCATTGCAACCCATAATCATTTATGTATTTAGAAACAATCAAAACAAGAAGCAAGACGATCACAATCAATATTCATCTCATGGTACAAATTAATATATGATGCATTCAACCAAGTAAAGTCATTCACACACTGTACCCCTGTAGCTTCCAATTATAGTAGTTCATTTCAAACTACGTATATATGACCCTATAAGTGACAATGTCGGGGATAATATGTAACAAAAAGTGATTTGTATGCTCATCATTGCATCTGTCAAAATTCTTTGTCATAAATGTTGTAATAATATTGTCGTATAAGAAAAGAGCATACAATTATTATTATTATTTATTTATTTATTTTTGGCATGGTTGCGAATGAACTTCCTGTCGGATTGTAATTTGTGGATGTGTTAAATTTACTTTCTGTTTATAGTGCACGATTTTGTTTACACTTAATATTTCCATTTAGGAATATTACACAAAAATAGAAATGTCCATGCGAGAAGAAATTACAATAATAGGCTGCACTAGACACTATCCAATCCAAACTAGAGCAGGGCCATGCTAAATCAAGAAAAATAATCAAATAAAATAAAACATGTCATTTCATCTATTTAGAGACAAAATTTAATGGGGTGATGATCTATTGCACCTCTCTCATCTATTGCCCAATTCATTCATTCAAGGGGGTCCTGCTCTGGTTTGTCCACCCAAATCAAAAGAATTGCACAATGCCAACTCTATTCTTGTTTGCTCCATGTACCTATTCCATTTCATGGAGTATCTCCGTTATTTTTACAGCACATGTACAAACACAAACGATAAATGGGGTACTAACGCAATGTAATTATAATTTAAAATAGAATTACATAAAGCAAGCTTTAAAAACTGACCTTGTAGCCTATTTTATACAACTTCTAAATTAAGAATCGACATTTCTCCCACCCTAATTGTGATAATTCCCCCCAAGTGTCTTAATATTTGCAAAAAAATGCAAAACTGACATGAGATGATCATGATCTTCCAAGAGCACTTCTTGGTGGGAACTAACAGGAAGCAACCGCAATTTAATGAGGTCCTGCAACTTCATCACACTTCTACTCTGATTGTTGTGATTTATAACTAAGTGATGCAATCTACCAATCAATGCCATGCTAACAAGTAGATCATGCCCCTCTTCAACAATCACTAATATACCATGAATGAAATCCATATCTTATGACAACATTTCATCTAAGACATAATAATCTAACTATCTTTCCTTGTTTTTCACTTGCATCTTCCATATATCTTTGTCAACCTTTCTTCACATTAAAAGTTAAATATCATTAATCTTGATCTTTAAATGCTTTATGGTAGTCATAAGTTGATATTTTTCTCCCTCAATTTCTCAAAATGGATTCTACTCGGTGCTCCATTATCGTCTCTCAAGTCAAACA
>APFE031191389.1:1887-12455 GCA_000404065.3 Pinus taeda
GAACTTCCTGTAGAAAGCCCAGAACTTCCTGTAGAAGGGTGGAATCTCGACCTGAATGTGATCAAATCCTAGGAAAGGTGAGTGTTCATGAAGGGAGTGTCTGTAGGGATGTCCTGTATCCTGGTACAGACCCCTATCCTCATTTTGCATGACCCTCCTTACCTGCAATGTATTCCCTACTGCAACCTGCAATTATCCAATGGAAATTAGGTTTATTTTTTCTTTTTTCTTCTTTTTTCTCTCTTTTTTTTTGAAAACAACTAGGGCGCCTTATGGAGGTTTTCACCCTCATTGCCTGCCCTGGGCGCCTCCAAGGGAGGTTTTCACCCCGGGATCTTATTCTCTTTTTATTTTTTCTTTTTTTTCCAACCCATTGACTGCCTCATGGAGGTTTTCAATCAATGAGCCAATCTGAGGCGCCTCCGAGGAGGTTTTCACCTTAGATTTTTATTTTCTTCTTATTTTCATTTTTTCTTTTTTCTTTTTTTCTACCCTACCCTACTTGAAAAACAAAATCATTTTCAAGTATAAGAATACTTCCAATGGAGTCATGTGCACATCAAGATTAGAGACAAAATGATGTGGAGGCTCAAAATGCATGCTTTGACAGGTATCCAGATTTCAAAGACCAAATGATTTGACTTTGAAGAAATCAAACATAGCTGAGGAAGAGAGTATTGCTGCAACTTAGTGACCGTCTGGAACCATATATCAATATAGCTCTGATATCCTTGGTCCTTTTGCTGATCTGGATCATTCTTCATGTCACCTTCTACCATGACCTTCTCATCTTCCTCTTTTTGTTGATTTTTCTCTTGAATACATGGAGGATTTGATGGTAACCATGAGGGAGCTCTCTCGATCTCTAATTCTGATGTCCTCTCTTTATCAAGTGCGGCCCATGGTTTTTTGCTCTTCTCTTTTGCATCTTCTTCTGTTGTATGTGTTCCTTCAATGATATCAATATAATCTCTTTCTTACAATACTCTTCCTGAGCTATGGTGAATATCATTGAGCTCAAAAGGAGTTGTTTGGACATGTTGTGCCTCAACATTATAATTGAGTTTAGGTACTCCAATGTGCTGGTTTGGAAATGGTGTTATGGGTAGTTGAGTGGGGGTGTATATTTGAGATGGATGTGGATGGGGTTGTGGTTGGGCAGGCATTTGGGGCTGCCTTGGTGGAGCAAGAAGTGATGGTTGTGGTTGAACAGGTGGTGGAGGCAAAAGAGCGAAAGAAGTTTTGCACTGGGGCCACCACCCTTGATGAGGTGCATTCCACTGAGGCTGTGGCTGAGCGTAGGGGTGAAATGGATGAGCAGTTGGTTGGTCATAATATGGAGATGTGAAGGACCAAGGAGGAGGTGTGGACCAGGAAGGATGAGCAGGGGGACCCCAAGAAAGCATGAAAGTGGCTTCATAATGGTCGTAATAGGTCTAGGATGTCCCTTGCATTCCCTACTGGTAAGGTATGGGTTCATGTGGCCTCCTTTGGCTCATATAATAGAGTGGTTCAGTGGCTCCTTTAGCCCTCTGATATGCAGCTTTGATTCTAGGTAAGGAAGGGCACTGATCTGTAGGATGGTCTTTTTCACAGACAAAACACACTTCTATGGAGTGCAATGGACATTCGTTCCTAGGATGCTTTCTAGTGCAGCTGGGACAAAAGATGGCCAAAACCCTGTTGGCTTCTTCTTGCTTCTTTTGGATTCGCAAGGTATCCAGTTGCATGGCAAGAAACTGCGTCATCTCGCTCTTGAAATCTTCCATCTGATTTGCAAATTCGTTTTTGGATAAGGTACTACTCCTAACATTTCTTCTTGTAGCCATTTGCTCCAGAGGAACGTTTTCTTCTTCTTCTCCCCTATAGGTTTTTCAAATATGTCTTGTTGTCCACCTCGGGGTTCTTCTTAATCACATCCATCGAAGAAGAGAGAAGGTTGGTTGTGTGAAGTAGTGGGGGTGTTGTGCAAACATTTTTCTTACTTATCTCTACTCCTACAAGGCATGAAAGGAAATATTTTTTGTTTATTTTTGTTTATTTTTCTATTTGTACCTCCAAAACTGAAATAGATTGAACTTCAACTAACTAAAATCTATCTTGATGAAATGAAAATGTGGAATTGAAATCAAATCAGGAAATGACTAATCTAGTTTGCTGAAATGAAATTGCAGGAATGAAATGCTAAGCTACGCTTGTGGAATTGAAATTGCGGGATTGAAATGCTAATCTATGCTTGCAGAATTGAAATGTTAATCTACGCTTGCAGAAAAGAAATTGCAGAATGGAAATGAAACAATATACTCTACGCTTGTTAAAATAAACTACTTAGCAGAAGGTTGTAGTAGAAAATAGAAGAAAAGCAGCAATCACCAATACTCTGATGCTTCCTCGGCAACGACGCTAAAAACATGGTGGGCTCCAGTATTGCAGCAATAATGCTGCAACTCCTGGGAATCCCTTCTTTACTTTTATCAACTCGATAGTTCGTAACAAACTTGGAAGCAACGGTTCTATATGCTCAAGTACTAGTTCTTGTTGCGGCTGTCACTTGATCAGCTGGCACAAGTCCACTAGGAGCTTAAGACAACTTCTATGAGCTCTTAGAAGAAGCTTTTAACTGTTATGGATGAAAGCTAACTTAAAAGAGGCTAGTCTACTTGCAGAAAGAAACTAAAAGCTGAAAGGAAATGCAAACCCTAGCAAACCCTAGTTTTACCAACTAACCCTACTGATGCAAGAAAAAGGATTAAAGCGTTGGAAATGGATGCCATTGAATTTTAGAAAGGTAACATGCATGTGACTAAGCTACTTCTACAATGAAATCTAGAAAAAACATCTTTTTGCGTTTTTGAGTAATTTTACAGAATTATTATGCATGTGTTTTAACTGTTTTTTACTGTGCAGAGGTTGTTGATGAAAGGAAATGCTTGCAGGAGGTTGAGAAGGTGAGAAGAGGGCCTAAGGGGTTCCTAGCACCCTTATAGAGAGTTTCATAGTGATCGGATCTCAAGAAACCACTTTCATGAGCTTCTACAGGAAGTCTGCAGGGGCTCTACAGGATGTATTATAGCTTCGACAAGATGTTCTGTAGCTTCTACAGGATGTTTCGAAAAGAGGATTTTGGAGGGTTGATGGAGGAAAAACGATGGGAAAGTGGAAATGGAGGTTGGATAAGGATGGTAAGGGGTCTAGGACCTGGTGAATGAGGCTAAGGAGCGATTGGATTTGTTCGAGGATGGAGGAAGCAATGATGCACAAGAATGTAGAAATTGGGGCAAAGTGGGAAAATGTGGCAAATGAAGGGAAGGATCTGAGTTAGGGGGTTGGAGTAGATTGTCTGATGGAGGAAAGTTAGGCAGGAAGGCATCACAGGTGTTCTACACACTATTTTTCCAAAATTAACCAAACAAAGACTAAGCAAACCAAAGATCTAGATATTTTGACCTATTTTGACCTAGAAACCACAATCATGATAAACAAAAGTTTATTGGCAGAAAATCATGCAAGCTAACTATGGAAACTAAGAAAGAATAGATTCTAAACATGCAAGTAGAACCATTATCAGCTTTTCCAACTAAAAATCTAACACTAGAAATTGCATTGAAAGGCAAAAACAGTGTTTTGTGGCAACAAGTATGCCTTCGTCTCAGCTCATGATTGTTGTGGGATAAACTCCCCTAGGGTCTTGGGTGAATACCCTAGCATATTGAAGGTTATCTATGCAAAGAAACACACATTCCATGCAATCATAATGCTACTATAAACAAACTCTATGACAGGGGGCGTACCTGAGGTCCTACGTTTGAGAAGAGCCTCCTAGGGTCCAAACCCTTCTTGGAGTTCCTTTGCTCCTTTGACCTGTAAAACAAAAAATTCAAGAGGTGCAGCAGTATATGGACTAAACGTCATAAAGAAACCATCTTCATATTATAAGGAAAGGTAGTTAGTTATGCAATTAAACAACTGATCTCATATGAATCGCAACATGAAGAAGATTTATATCAGGAACAAAGACATGTGTTTCTTTTATTATAGACAAATAAAGTACAGAAAAGGAACAATTTCACCTAAGTCATCCTTTCGCAAGCTCCAATCGGAATCATCTCCCGGATTCATCCAGTCTCAAGCCTTTAACAAACTCCTTCCATGACTTACTCCATGATCTCTCTAGTATGAAATCATCAACACACACAAAGAAACAAGAGTTTCATGTAGAATGGGGGAAGTGCAGGAGGCACAAAGGTCTTCAGACCTGGTCAGGGAAATCTCAGCATAGCAATCTTTCTCTCTCTTCTCTCCTCCCTTTGGCCTTCCCATAGAAGCCTTTTTATACTTCTCCCAAAGTAGTTTTTTAGTTGGGAATTCGTTGGGAACAGTTGGGCCACGGGCACTAACATGTGATCAACAGGTAAAACCCGTGATCTCCACTCGAAATTAAACAGATTTATCTTTTTTAAGTTTTTTTATACATATACATGGGTTGGGTATACACAAACCCGCGTATACACGCGTTTAGCTCAAGGAAATGTCGCGTATAGGGAAAAACACTGCTTTTTTAAATTTGGGACCAGGTCTAGAAGGAGGGGTTGCCCTAGGCCATGAGTGCAGCTTCACAAACCTCAAGAGTGAGATTTGGAGCTATAACGGATGCCCCCTAATATATGAGGTCAGAAGGGGTACATGATGGCTGAAATGTATTAAGCAAGTTCATCGAAAGGAAATATATCGAAGACTGAGAAGGACTGCACCAGAATTCAGCCTGCCAAGCCACAAAAGGAGATCAGAAAGAAACATTGTCTGAGGCGGGCATACCCATGCTCAGAGAAAATACAGCATGCCCATATATCAAGTACAAGCGGATCCACCAAGTATACAAGTATAAATGACTGAAAATACATAATGGATCATCTGATCATGAACAAGTACATGTCTTAAGGTCACATATAAGAATGTCAATGGTGCTGAAAGATGAAGTGGATCACTGATATCAAAGACTGATCCCAAAAAGTACCAAATGAACATGATGGAATAAGATGGTACTACACTGCAAACTCAGGTGCCAACATATAAAATGTCACCATGAATGACTACAACATATAAGGTGAAGTGGTATCTACTAGCAGCAACAGGAGTAACTGACAAGTGACCCAACGAATGTTGATACAACCTGAGGTCTTCACTGACCACTGTGGTACATTTCTACAACATGGGAATAAATTATCTGAAGTCGACCATTTGAGAAATCGTTTGATTACCAGTCATTGATGTATACCATTAAAAAATGCGAGACAACTCACCAATAATGATAATGAGCATCAAGGTACCTAGTACAATCCAACAAGTGTGAATATATGAACTGGAGTCGAACACCTGTAAGAATCTATCGATCAGGAGACAATGATGGTTTCCCACTGTCGATAGCGAAGGATCTACCATGAATGACTGCAAATCCCAAGGTACTTCCAAATGAACTCTAGATATTTGCCCCAGAGAAATGAGACGAAGTCGATATGCAAAGATCCGCTAGAAGGAAGGCATTAAGGCATCCTCCATCAATCTAGCGCGAGTGTAGCCTGTACACCAATAATATGAAAGGAATCGGACGAAAAAGATGTAGTAACCCAACCGAAGTATGTTTCCAGTGTACATAAGATGTGGCTAGCGCACGACAGAAACCCTTTGAACCAACCAATAATGAAAGCTGACCCAGAGGCAAGGTATCCACCAATAGGGTCATATGGAAACCAAGGTACTGCACGAATCCCAATGTGTGATAATGTAAGCTGATGTTGAACACAAGGGAAACCACTTAGTCAAAGACCCATGATACTAATCGATGCTGAGCACAAGGTGACCTATCAATAATAAAAATAGGGCCAGGGTGCAGCTCTAGGCCTTTCCTCAGAGCAAGATGTCGTCGTCCATAAGGACAAGGCCCGCTAGCAAGAAGTCAATGGAGACCTTCTCAAACCGGCACGATTAAAGGACCAATATAATTGATGTGATGATAGACATAGCACTGACAACCAGGGATGGCCGACTGAAAAATAAGTCAAGAGACACCGCAGAGAGGCCGACTCAGGCTAACTTCCCTTGAACAAAAGCACGACTCAATGTGACCATGTGGCAACATATGATGACTCTATATAAGCTCATGTGCAGAAGGCACAAACGAACCCTCCATATGATTGGAAGAGATAACCAATCGGGGGAGAACTGACTCTAAAACAAGGTTAAGGCATACCTAAGTCAAACTAAATCCCGCCCAAGCGGAGGAGACTTTGTTTTGAGTGCTTTGTTCAAGGGCGACACGACTGACTCTATCTGCCAACAATAAATGGAAACAGTGTGTCATTCCCACTCTTTTTTGAAATATATAATTTTTTTGGTCTTTTTCTTTAAAGCTGGAAAAAGAATAAAAGAATGCTATAGTACAGTGGAAAGAACGAGCGTCAGCGAAGCAGATGATCTAGTTCCTAGGATTGGAACATTCCTATGCTCAATGCAGGGGACGAAAACTAGCCAGAGACACTCAAAGGTGTGTTCCTTCCACGGGTCAAGTTGTGTCAAGTTGTAGAGGTCAACAGTATGCAAGTTTGATTTTGCAGTCGTCATGGTCAAAAGTTGGTTTAAACACGAGTCCAAGTGAAGCCAGCTTAAGGCCAAAAGGTGCAGATAGTCAAAATGCAATGCAGTAGTACAATTCAACACAAAGGAGCCTCTAGGGTGTAAGGCCAGAACGAAACGAACAAGTAAAGAGGAATGAGTCTTCATTGTATAAGTCATGGCGGGACTACAGAGGACTCCCGAGCCTACTCAAATCGGAGCAGCATGGGCAACAAATGTCAGTGAGGTGCTAACTAGGATTCCCATGTAAAGGATGGTTCTACCATTGTCATGATTTAATGAATCGACGAGTGAAGATGGTTTGTGAACCACAACATGATGGGATCGACCCTATGGCAAGTGTATCGACAGATGGAGGCTAGTATGCATGATGCAACGGAAAAACGGCTTCCCTAACCTATATGCTAGTGAGAAAACAATACCTACCATGACGGGTCAGCAGTCATGGAACCGTCTCGAAACTGTCGAAAACGTCCAAAATGTCCTGAAAATCAAACCATTCTCAACATTCCAAGCTCCCAAGTTAAAATTTACATGAGACCAAACAAAATCAAGTTTTGAAAAAAAATTGACTTTTTCAAGCTTATAAAAAGGTTTTTGGACTCACCATTTTCACCATTTGAGTTTGAGAGCAAAGAATTGGAGCAAAAGGAGCTAACTTCCCATACGCCAAATTCAACCGTTCAAAATCCTCCCAAATCTCCAGGTAACCATCATTCTTAACTTGTAATTGATTTTGATTATTTTTAGAAGTTTTAATTAATGTTTCACTCTTGAGTTTTTGGCCAAAATTTTCTCCGCGGCGTATACACGGGTTGGTAATATGCAACCCGCGTACATGTGGGCCCTACACGCAACTGTGTGTAAAGGGGACCCGCGTATACGCTGCGGACATTTCAAACATAAAAACTAGCAGTTGAAAATGATTTTTCCTTCAGCATGACAATCACGTGGCGAGAAAGAGAGCATACCGTAGTATATGAAGAAGTTATGAACAGTCTTGCGGCTTTGGATGCATTATCGGGATGTGGTTTGCTTAAGTTCTTCAAATTAGCAAATATGAAAGCAAACACACATCTGCTCGAGATGCTTCTTGATTACTGGAACATCGAGGAGGATTATTTTATGATCGACCAAATGCCACTCAGGATAGAAGTGGAAGATATCTATTTCATTACAAGCCTTTCCCGAAGGGGAGAGGTAGTACATTCCTGAGGGAGAACACGGAGCAGTCTCTCCATAGAGGACTATGTACAGATATATTGCCCGGGACATCCGAAGAAAGTTGGAAGTCAGATTTCCATCACACATGTGGTGAGTCTACCATTGAGGATAATCCTGTTCATCATAGCTCGAGTGAACGGATCTGCTTCTCTGCATCAGGCATTATGCTCAACATGAGCGTGGCGGCTGACTGTCTCACCACAGTGTTTGATTGGTGTACTCCTCTTTTGGCTAGCATGAAAAGCCAACTCACTTGTATCAACAGAGGACAGACCAAAAACTTTAGTTATGGAACTATTTTGTGCTCTTTCTTCTTCAAGAGAGTCCCTGCACATCGTCCCAGAGTACCAATTTCAACTAGTGCCCCGCGAGATCCTCAAATGGGCAGGTGGGCTGACCTGATGAAATGTCTGGGAGGTGGGGAGGTCCCACGGACTGCTTTCGATGATGATTTATATTCCTGGTGGGATCAGCAAATCATCCCCATTGATGACTACCCCTATGCCGGGTTGGATTTCTAAGGAGATCCAGATCTAGCATTACCACCGACCGCAGCATGGGGCGACATTGGTAAGTGATTTTTGATTTTATGATTTTTTTTTCAAATATAATAATGAACTTTGAAAATATTTTTGATAAGATTCAAATGACTAATATAATGATCATGTTCTAGATATTGAACCTGTACGACCAAATGAGTTCCCACGACACAAGCGTCGCGGCCAAGGGGCCGAAGAGGTAGCTGCAGCCACGGAACGAACTCTACACACAGTTCAGCAGCATTTGGTGAGGCTGACCCACCGAGTACCGATGGCGGTCATAGAGGACCTTCCTATAGAGATGCAGCATCATGTGGTTGGTATGCCACGTGACTGGGTCCGCACTTTTAGGCGTGTGGCCAATGCAGTAGTTGCCTACTTAGTCGCTCATCCTGAGCCAGGGAATTAGACATAGTGGACATGATTATGGGCATTTGAGTCCCAATTTTGTATATTTCTTTAATAGACTTATGTATACTCGAGACGCTTTATGATATATATATATACAGTTTGACTTTTTGATGCTTAATTTATTGCGATGAATGATTGATGTGCCAGTCTAATGCTTGATTAGCGATAGAATCAGCTAACCAATTATGAGATCTTGGAATATGCAAATAATTAATATAATTAAATGATCTTTGCAACAGCCTCACCCTTAACTACTGGCGATATAAACATGGATCCCTTACCCGATAAATGTTATTTAATTCTGACACTATCAATTGTGAATCAAGATAAACTACCAACGAGTCGATTTCGTGAGAAATTGCCTCAGATAGCAAATTAATGATGGCAGTATACTCAGCCATATTGTTTGAAGCGGGACCGATGCATACTCCCCTTGATACCATCAATTGACCAGTTGGATAATACAATACCCAAGTTGTGGAAGCGAGGTTCTGAGTGTGCCGACTAGCACCATCGGCGAATCCAAAATAGACCAAGTCATCAATCAACACCTGCCAAAGTAGACCAAAAAGTGTTGATATCACAAACTCTTGACAAAATATGTACAAATATACATAATGTACAAAGAAGCCATTGCCTAGTTGCTACTTAAGCAAATTACTTCTTAAGGTAGAGCCCGTTTCGGGGTTCCGCCAATTTGTTTCCTTCGAAATCGATTAACTCATACGACCCTTTTGTTAAAACTCGTTTAATTATGAAGGGACCGTACCACATAGGTTTGAATTTTTCTGCACCCAAGGTGTCCTTATCTTGGTCGTAGACCAAGACGAGGTCACCTTCAGAAAAGACACGAGGGTGGACAGCTTTATCATATTGGGTTTTAACCCTTTTTTTATGAGCCCCGCTTATTGTGGCTGCATCTCGACGCTGCTCATCGAGATGCTCCAAGTGAAGGAGGCACTCTTCGAGACAAGAGGTCTCTGGAAGGAGCTCAATAGCTAACTTAAGAGATGGAATTTCACATTCAACAAGAAAGATAGATTCCAACCCATAAACTAACTGAAAAGGTGTAAAACCTGTAGCAGTCTTTACGGAGGTTCAGTATGCCCATAGAGCCGGATACAACATAAGATGCCACTTGGATCGATTTTTATCAATTGTCCTTTGCAGGATCGTCTTAAGAGTTTTATTTACTGCCTCAACCTGTCCATTGGCCTGAGGATAATAAGGAGACGAATGTTCCTTCCGGAAACCTAGCTTGAGAGCCAATTCGGACATTAGTTGATTCTGGAAATGACTGCCATGGTCAGTGACAATCTCTCTTGGGATACCAAACCTTGAGATAACCTGATTAAAAAGGAACAATGTCGCTGTCTCACTATCGTTTTTATAAGTGGGCATGGCCTCAGCCCACTTCGTGAAGTAGTCGATGGCCACGATAATATACTTGTGATCCGCTACTGAAGGTGGATGATAAGTCGTAAAATCTGTCATGCGGAAAGAGTTAATCTTGCGGACAAAACCAACCTCCCTAGAAGCCTAAGACTTTCTAGTGACAAACAAGACAATTAAGAGCAATCCTTCTCTAAACATGCATTTATCACACGATAAACCAAGTGTTTTAGATCCTACCTGTAGTCCAACACTGTTGTAGTAGTCTAGCCTCGTCGATCCAGATGAGCTCCTCCTTCACTTCGAAACCTGCATTCACTAACAATGAAACGATTACATAGCACCTGAATATCCCATAAAATAAAACATATT
>APFE031191415.1:40601-56573 GCA_000404065.3 Pinus taeda
TATTATTATTAATCAAAAATTAACATAACAAAATTGGTAAAATTAATTATAAAAAGTATCATTTGCAATATATATATATTTTTTGTAAATTAGGCTACATCTATTATTATACAAAAAGTTTACAAAAAGATTACATCGAGGCTGGCCTCAAAAACTCTCCATACTGAAATGGATTCAGCAGGACTTTAACACTGGAGGGTGAAACTTCCTTTGAAATCTGACTTGTCCCACAGACTCTTGATGACTAAAGGATGAACAATAGACACAAACCATAACTGAAAGACTGACAATTTGACACAATCTGGAACCCACTGAAAGCCAGACAATTTGACACAGACCAAAACCAACTATCCCGGGATTTATCTGGAGAGTTATACAAACAGAGATAGAGCATCAAACATAGTCGTAAATGAAAACCGATTCCGACCTGAACAGAGATGAGCCATTTCTTGAGCTTATCAAAAACTATCCAACAAAGAAGGCTGTGAACTGAAGTTGTCGAACAAACATCATAGAACCGCAGAAACAACCACCTAGGGTCATAGACGGACCAGAACGACGTAGAGGCAAGCTCAAACATCCGCGGAGGTGGATGGTTGCTCCTCAACGATTTTGCAACCATATTGATCTAACGCGCTCGATTCTGTGTAAGGAGCGTCATCTTTAGCCGGCTCGCTTGGACCCGCCACCGCACCCGAGGCCTCCGCAGGCTGAATTCTTTGACAGTGAACAGGAGAAGGTAGCCTAGGCTCCGCAGGGACTTCTGGAGGAGCTACGTTATCGCACTTGTCAATCCGAATAGACACAAAGTAGGTAGAATTGTCCAAGGAGCAGGGGAACCGAAAACTGGGTTGAAGGATGAGAGATGTGCGAACACGCAGCTGAACGGCCTCAACCTCTGCCTCTACCCCGGCCTCGCCTTGCACCATGAGAGTCAACTTCTTAAGAGGAGGATTCCGTGGTGTGAGAGGAGCGCTGAGGGGTAGCTCTTCCTCTGGAACCTCCCCGAGACCCGCCCCTTCGGCTAATAAGGCAGAGCCGTTCCGCGGCATTCTGGAATAACACTGGAGCAGGGACGGCACAGAGAACTGAGCCTCCGCAAACCAAGAGTCACAAAGAGCCAATGAACCTTGTGCAAAGGCTTAATGGCTAACAGGAGCACATAGGGCAACAGATTCGAGTCAGAAGGAACACAGAGGGGCGAGGTGAGAATTAACACAGAGAGCCGACCAGGAATGTCAACAGGAGCGCCGAGGGGCGCGATGAGAGCAATTGAAGACTGTTGCTTACAGACGGGAGAGCCAGGGCGCCCAAAGGAAGAGACTGAGGCCTTCTGTGCTGAGGGCTGAGGCCTAAACCTCTGAGACCACTGCCAAGGCCCGAGAACCAGCAGCAAACCGAACAGACAAAACATCCACCGCCAAACATCAAACAGAACAGACATCAAATGATGCATGACCAGCGGAGGCTGGCTCTTAAAATACCTCAGAGTGACGCCCCAAGCAATGGACATTCCAACGCAGACAGACTGCAATCCAAACACCGGAGAGGCTAATCGCAGACGAGCCATAATGCAGTCGACGGCTAGTTGCAGGGCAGAGTAAAGGCCCGCATTCAATATAACAAGACGGGGGTGGCCGGCCTATGGATTTCCCTTACAGCTGGCGGATCTGGGCTGCCACTTGCCCAGTGGGAAGGCCGCCCCTGTACTGCCTCCTTTAATGTTCACCCACAGCCGGGGATTTACAATATATTTAAAATAATAAAAATATTTTAATTATTCTATTCAATTTAAATTAATTAATAATTATTACAAAATAAAATTAATATTAAGTAATATTGAAATAATATATAAATATTTTTATTGTAACTAATTTTTAATTTTATAACGATAAAATTTAACCAATAAAATTATCATATTAGTTATATTCAAATAAATTAATTAAATTATTTAAAAATTTAAAATGATTAACTAAACTCCATTTTTTTAAAATATTGTAAAACCTATCGCAACTCATATAATAAACTCCATCCTATCCTATAATATGTAGAAAAAGTAACAGAACCATCTGATAATGAATGTAATAGCACTAAACTAATATCATCGAGAACATATTTGGGGTCTGCCAGTACAAACAAGGATTCCATAAAAATACTTATTAGACGTGTAACTTACAATCTAGGCATTAGTTTATTAGACTTATAATGTAGGCCTTAGTTCGACGTGTGGTGTACCTTAGGGATTCACGCTAACACCAACGCGGGATTACTGAAGTATAGACACTTTAAACGCACCATCGAAGTCGACGACATAACGCCAGAGTTCGAAACTAGGAAGCAATGGCAGCATAGGACGACAAACCCCCGAGCAAATGTCAGTGGTTTAAGGAGCGTAGGCAGAGTCAGGGGCAACAATTAAAGAGATAGAGGTGGCAATACAGGGAGAATTCCTTGAAGTCCATTTTGTTCAGAAACTCCAGCAACATCCCTCAGTTGTTCATTCATTTGACCATGACATCTGAATCAGTATCTATATTTTGCATAATTTTTCACATGTTGGAGGAGGTAAAAGCTATTATTATTGTGTTTTGTGAAATTAACGTCCGAGAGCCAAAGAGCAGCGAGAGCATGGCACAGAGAGAGACGTTGTTGAACAAACGCAGAGAGGGAAAAGTCCCAAAGTAGAGGTATTTATCTCTAGGTCGTTTGATAGCTGAAGCAAAGTGGCCAACACAATGTCCATCCCGCTTCTGATTGGATGGGTAAGGTGAAGGAAATTTGATTTCTAATTCTCTGGTTTTCGTTTTAGCAACTTTTGTCAGACTTTTTGGGTAATCTTGTTGGTTTGTTTATCTTTTCGTTGTTTCCAGCTTTTCTTCTATTACATAGAGAACTTACAGAGCACTGTGTGCGAAGGGCAAAATAATATTCTACAAGGTATACAGAGTACAGTGTAGCTCCTTGTCAACACCTCCATGTTTTGTTTATTTGCAGTGTTATTATGATTTGATTTCAACCATTTCAATTTGCAAGTAATTCATTATTTATTTATAGATTTTTATGGGCTGAGAGTACTTGCTTTGTTTATTTATTTTTTCTTCCAGCATCTTTGCTAGCATATAGAGAGGATAAAGGATTGAGTGCAAAGGGCAGAGTGAGCACTACGACAAAGGAATGAACACCACTGCTAACAATGTTTTTAAGGTACTTTGCAATTGCTTCTCAATATCCTCTGGCTGGCTTGCTCGTGTTGGCTTGCTCGTGTTGTAGTAGATAACATTTCTAAATAATAATAAAAACTATTCTAAATTTCTTGCTAAGTGACTAAAGATATAGGTATGAGGATTAGGTTAGTGTGTCTTTAAATCAACCATAATGAAACATAGACTCAAAAGGGACTTGGGAAAAACAAATTATCTGAATAAAAAATGTGTGTTCCATGTTAGGGTGTTTCTATTTTTAAATTTCATTATTTAATTCAGAATAAATTGGAGCTTCGTCTTTTTGTTTTCAAATATATGAATAAATTGTAGCATCGAGCTGAAGAACTGGAACAAAAAATTATTTGGTAGTTTCTATTCCCATTTGTAAGTGTGATTATTTATGTCAAAATAAACTATGAATAAATTGTAACATCATTGTGATTATTTATGTCAGAATAAACTATGAATAAATTGTAACATCATTCTCTATTAATTTTTTCACTGATCTTTGTGTTTGCCGGCTACATTGGCTTGACAGTCACATTTTTTTCCTTCATTAAAATCCTTTCTTTCCTCTATTTATTTTTGCTGAACCTTCCTCAACCATGGTTGCATTGCCATTGTCTACACATTTTTTTATGTAGATCTAGAATAGTATTATTGCCTCCCTCCATTAGATTCGTGGCAATTGGGGATTGAACTTGGAATCCGTTTCTCTCTCAAAAACCACCCTTCTCTATGTTTATTCATGTTAGTTGATGTGTATAGTGGACAAATATGGGACGTGACTTACATGGCATGTCAGGTTTATTTATTTTATTTGATGTGTACAGTAGGACCTAGCCATGAACCATGTGTACAATCAGCTCAAAGCTTGGTGTGTCAGGTTTATTTATTTTAACTGATGTGTACAGTGGACCCAGTCGTGACCCACAGGTTCAATCAACTCAGATTTTGGTGTGTTGGGTTTATTATTTTACTTGATGTGTATTGCTAAGTCACAATCCATGTGTTCAATCAAGTCTATTAAGATATCTAGGAATCCATGTAATATCCAAAGCCAGGAATAAATCTTCCCTATCAAACATTTCTTCAAATCACTATAAGACAATAGCTAGACAAAGTGCTAACAATGGGATGGAGGCTTAATGTCACCTCAGCCAAAACCCCCTACTCTTTATGGATTTTCATTGATGGGAGGAGTCCTAGTAAGGAGGATCACTTAAAATGGATATGCTAATGATAAGGTGCAAAGAGATCCAAATAGAGCTCATTTAAGAGAGAGGCTCAATAATGTTTCAAAGCTTCAAAGAAACAAATCGCTCTCAAGGAAAATAGAAAACAAGGTTCAAGACCTAGGGTTATGATATTTTTGGTGAAAACAATTGTTCATAAGGTCAGGACCAATGAGAAAAGGTTTCCTACAATGGATATGAGTCAAGATGAGGATCGTGAAACCTTCAAGAAAGTCCTCAAGTTGAGGGAAAAGAAACTAGGGTTCTCTCTTAGGGCAACACCTAGGGAAAGAGATTTTATGGATGAAATTTGAGTGGATGCCCACCAAATTGATAGGTTAGGTAGCCTAGACCTATCTCTTGATGCTTAGGTTTTCAAATCACCAAAAATCCTCCTCACTAAAATTTCACTCCCAACCTAGTTTTTCTCCCTATCCTTAAAGGAACCAAATTTGAGAAGAGGAAATTATGAAGAAAATTTAAGTGTGATCACCAAGTGATACGACCAGTGCCTTCTCTTATAGGGGTATGGAGTCTAGGATGTTTAAGATAAGCCATGTTCCTTCTAAGAAGGTTGAAAATTGATGCCCTAGCTATCAAGACTTCAACAATTACCCACTTAATGGAACAATGCATTTTGATGGAGACTAACAAGTACTCCACTAGGAACATTTTGTTGGAAATACTGAGGTGGCGTGAATCAATATTTCACTTCAATTAGTTAATTTTTAATTTTCAAAGCATTCAATTCACATTAGCATTAGATTAACACATAAGCTATCATCATATCACAAGAAAATATAACAACACCATTCAACAATGCACAATATCAGAGATAGTAGACACACGATGTTTAGGTGGAAACCCTTCTAGGAGAAAAACCATCAAACACTTCTTAATATAGGTCATCAATAATTTACATCAATTAGGAAACTCCAACTTCCAAATTTATCAACTCCCAACTGAAAGGATGCTCCAACACCCTGTTTACTAGCTCTAATTGGAAGGATGCTCCAACGCCTTGTGCAAGCTCCAACTTTCCCTAGCATCACCCTACCAGCTTGAAGTGTTCTCAGGATCCAACTTAAAGGAGACTCCACTCTCCTGCCTTGCACCACCTTGCCACCCTGCTTAGCAAGCTGCCACTTTCCCTAAAGGCTCCAACCTTTATCTCACCACAATGGATCATGTTTTACAATTTTTAGATTGGATCAACCTGTGCTCAAATACAAAACAACTACAATACAATCAATTATGCTTCTGCAAAAACATCAAACCCTAGCTTCATAAAAGGCCAGTTCACTTCTGCTCAAGCACTGTAAACCCTTGCCACTTCCTTTGTTCACATAGCCCAATAACACTACTCAATAATAATTTTGCTCACAATACAAGTCTGCTCAATAGCCCTAGCACTTTCACTGCCAAAATCCTAGCACCAACATATACATACCAACAACTTCTTTGTACTCAACAAACATTTTCATCAGCAATGGTCAACAAAATGAAGAACCCTAGTATTACACATACTATATTCAATAATCATTAACCTTAAATGTAATGATACCTTCAATATTTCCCTTCTTGTAGATGTCCTTTGCTGATGCTACTGTCCAAACTTTTACTGCCTTTTCTTGTAGTTAACATTGTTCTTTATACTGCCTTCAAGTTTAAGAAGAACCTGCCTTTGGAACCAATAAGAAAATGAGGTAGGTATATTAATCCTTGTTCACTGAGTGACATTGCAAAATATACCATAGTTTGTCAAAGATGCGAGGTTGTTCAAAGACATATGTGTTCATACCATGAGTACTTCTATACCATCAAAAGTTAAACAAAATCTAAGATACCTTACAACCTTTTGATCACAGAGATCAATTTTAATGTGGCCAAGTTTTCATCACTTCGGTCACTGCATCTTTAGGTCAAGTGTGAAAAGGATTTGTATTGTAGCGATTTTAGAAGATCAAATCAAGACTTGGCAACCACAGATTTGAATGTTTGGAGTACTTGTACTTCAAGAAAAAACCAAGCTTATGTTACCAAATTATCAGCTATATGTGACTACAGGAACACCATGAATGCCATTCACTTGCTTCAATCTAGTGAATGACCAAACAATACTCCTTTTCGTCCAACAAAAGTGTTAGGTATTACCTCTTTGAGATGTTTATCTAGTATTCAAGTAATGTGATCTACTTCAAATACAGGGTCGAATGTGGCTAACACCAATAGATCCTCAATAAGTTTAGCACAAACTCTTTAAACCTCACCCACACTTCTCCGCAAGGATGCCTCAACAATAAAATTTGCACATAAGAGAGTGTAGGGTTGAGTGAAACAGGTTTTAGAGAGTGCACAGATTTGTGCCCTAAGATGCCTTAATTGACTGTATGATGCCTTAATTGACTTCAGATTAGGGCTTCAAGGCTTACCACAGAATAGTCTACGAAATTTCCACAAGCCCCAGAGAAGAGTCACAACAGGAAGACATATAGAAACATAAGTACCTTAATCCAAAGCACATGTGTCGAGACAAAGAAGATGCCACAGATTTGAACAAAGTATTACTGGTACTTGGTTGAAAATGCATTTTCCATAGAACTGATATATATATATTATATATATTATATATATATATATATATATATATATATTATATATATATTATATATATATATATATATATATATATATATATATTGCATAGAATAGTCCAAAATGTGAATTATGCCTTGCAAAAAGGACCAAAATCTTATATATGCTAAAGACTTGATCAAGATCACAGATATGCCCCAGTTGATCCAAATTGGCCTTAGAGAGTGATCTAGGATAGACCGCAGATTATGGCCTCAGGAAGATCTCAAAATCAGCTTGGATGTGCCTCATATAACATATTTCTCAAGGGTTTTTCAATAGAAATATGGGCTGAGTAGGGCCTTCAATGAACTCTTGAGGATCAATCTAAAGGAGGGGCCTAAATTCCACAATGATACACAAATTCCAATGAAGATTGTATTGGATGAACAAAGAATAAAGATGAAACTAATTGCCCCAGATATGCTTCAGAATTCAACCCATGACCTAGACCAATCCAGTGAATCCAATAAGAACAAATTGAAGATGAATATACCCCTTAAACCCTTACAAAATATCCTCCTCGTCATATCTTCAATGCTCCAGAAGACTGCACTTCATTTAAGAGAGATAAGCGAATTTTTATTGCTCTATTTGGAGGGAAAATGTTCCTTATTTATAGTGGCTGAAATGCCCTTTTGGAGGGATATGTTGACTTCACATTGAGGGAAGAATGAAATTTAAAATTTGAAATCGTTGGAGCCAAAAACTAAAATGAGGCTGACATGTAATATTTGATTTGAATTTAAATTTTTAATGCCCTCAACAAAATACTTTAACCACAAAATATTTAATTTGATTTTTAATGAAAATTCCTTTTGATTTCATGTTTTTCCAGCTAATAATAAACTACCACATCATCTAGCTTATGGGGACATCGACCCCAACAAGAGGGCTTTGATCTTTTGACAGGCATAACTTTCAAACCGTGTGGAGCCTCGAGGCGTACCATATATCGTTAGAATCAACATGGTAAGGAGCACCTAGTGAAGGTGATTATGATCCCAAAAATCATGATTTTTCATGTCATCTTTGTCAACAGGAGTCGGGCTTCTTGGGCTTCTTGTCCTTTGGAACTTCCAATCGATGCAAACTAGACCAATATTAAGAGCGTTCAAAGACCGATGCTGGCATCAATGACAACACCACTCAACACATTCATTACATGTTATAATGAGTAGCGCATACAACATTTATCTAGATCAGTGTTGCGGGGGAGTGCCTCCCCCCTGTCGATCTCGCTCCCAATTTGCGCTCCGGGCGGGAGCGACTCAAAAGCGGTTCGGGAGTGCGCTCCCGAAATCACTCTCTAAAAAAATTTACGCTCCCTGCCCTTTTCCGATTCGACTTAGGGAGCGTCGCTCCCATCGCTCTTGGGTTATAAAAATCGCTTCTGGCGGCGGTGAGTGACGTAAAAAAAAAGAAATAAATAAATAAATAAAATAATAAATAAATAAAAATACGTCGGAAAAAAAAAAAGAAACGCGTGGAAAAAAGAAATACGTCGGAAAAAAAGTGAGAGGTAGGAAAATAAAGGGAGGGAGAGAATATAAATAAAACCTCCCTCATATTCATTTCATTATTTGAGAGAGTGAGAGTGAGAGTGAGAGTGAGAGCAAGCGAGTGAGAGAGCAAGAGAGAGCAAAGAGCAAGGAGAGACCAAGAGAGAGAAAGGAGCAAGGAGTAAGGAGCAAGAGAGTAAGAGAGTGAGAGAGCAAGAGAAAGCAAGGAGCAAGGGGAGATTGAAGAGCTTGCAAGGGGAGATTGGAGGCCAAAGAGGTTAGCTCTACACTCTATTCTAGCAATTTTTTTTAATGTTCATTCCTAAATAAATAAATAAATTTATTTTTTTTCTCTGTATTTCCCATTCCCATTCCCATTCCATTTTTTTGCAAATTCAAAACTTCAAATTTCAAACATCATGGTTATATTTCTTGGCATTTTCTTCTTCTTGGTTCCTTTTTTGGTTATTATGGTGTTGGAGAGTAGAAAAAGGAGGGTTGAAAATGAAGAAAGGGGTGAAGTGGGTCATAGTGGATTTGATGAAAACCCTAGAGAGGAGTACCTTGGTGAGGAGGAGTTGGAGGAGAGTGAACGTGAGTCAACTAAAAAAACTAAACAAGACCAAACCCCATTGTGAAAATATGTTAATAGGCCTGAAGCAGGGAAAGGGGGTGGAACCACCAAATTTCATTGCCCCCATTGCAACAATAATTACACAGGTTCATACACCCATGCCAGAAAGCACCTTTGCGGGAAAAGTCCATGGGATGTTGATAAACAAATAGGAATCAAAACTTGTATAGGCGTGTCAGCGACAGATAGAGCCAAATACACGTAAGGGAAGAGGAGGAAGCCCAATATAAATCTAAAAAATCAAAGGGTTTCTTTGAACCAAGCTCACAATCACATGCACAAAGAACTCCTTCATCATCCTCCCATGGCAGTGGATATGGAAGCACAGGGTCACCAAGTTTAAGGCGTAGAAGCATATCAAATTTCCTTGATGAAGGGTGTAGGAATGATGTGGATTCAAAAGCTTATAGGTTTCTTTATTCATGTGGGATACCATTCAATGTTCTTCGCTCACCTTATTGGCATGAAATGGTTTTTCCCATAAATGATGCCCCTAAAGGATACAAGAGCCCTGGGTATGACAAGGCTAGAACTGTTGGACTTGATCATGAAAAAGCAAAAATATCACATTCTTTGAGTAGAATGACAAGTTCTTGGACTGAGCATGGGGTGTCCATTGTATCTGATGGATGGACAAATGTAAAAGGCAAGCCATGATAGTGTTCTTGCTTTTCTCTTAGTGGCGCCATCTTTCTTTTCGGCATTGATTTACTCAACAAGTCAGGACCGACATCAACATTGCAAACCATTACTTAACAATTGACGTTATTGGGCCTTACAATGTCATCCAAGTCATCACTGATAATGCTCCTAATTGTAAGGCAACGGGAGCAATTATTGAGGATAAATACCCCAACATATTTTGGTCTGGGTGTTTGGTTCATAAAATGAACCTTTTGATGCATGATATTGTTGAGAACAAAAACTAACAATACAAATGGATTGGTGATTTGTACAAGAGAGGCAAAGAAATAATAAAATTTATTACAAATCATAGCAATACCCATGGCCTTTTCCACAGTCACTCAATATTGGAGTTGTTGAAGATTGCGAGGACTAGATTTGGTAGCTATCACCTCACCTTCAGGCACCTTTTGAAGGTAAGAGAGTCATTGGCTAGCATGGTATCAAGTCCACACTGGCAGGTATTAAAGGACAGGGATACAAATGTAGCTAACAAGCAAGGTTTTGAATAGGTGGAGGAGACCGCTCTTGATAGTATGTTTTGGGCACATGTGAGGCAAGTATTGGATTTCACCAAGCATGTTTATCACATGATTCAGTTTGCAGATACAAATAAACCAGTGATTGGGGACGTGTATGAGAAGATGGATACCATGTTAGGGCAAATAAAAGATGTTGTTCATAAAAATGATCCCAACTTGTATACATTGATTCAAATTTGTGTGTGTACACGGTGGGATAAACTTAATGTTCCATAGTCCACTACATGCCTTGGTGTATATCCTTCTGCCAAAATACTACTCTGCATCTTGGTTGGGCCAACTTGGGCCAACCTCCTAAATTTTCTAATTAAGCTTCCTAACATAGCCGCACTGCCATTTTCTACACATTTTTCTATGCAAATCCAAAGGCATGGCGGCTGGGAATTGAACTCAAAACCTCTCGCTTTCTCAAATTCACTCTCCATTCTACTTATTCATTTTAGCTGGCATGTATCAATGTACTTACATAAAAGGAATGGTAAATAGGGTGGTTGATGTTTTTAAGTAGGAGGCCTCAGATATTTTCAGTGATTCTCTTAAAAGACAAAGTTGATGGAGAAACTACTTTGACTTACAATTTAAAGGCACCTAGTACTAGGAGGTTAGCAAAAGTTTGAGGGAGGATGAAATGAGGGTCCCAAAATATGAAGAATACTCCCTTGATGATGATGGGCTACTACAATTTCAGGGAAGGAAATGTGTACAACCGAATGCAGATATACACTAGTTAGTCTTGAATGAAGCAGATCGCACAGTATACATGGCACTCCCTAGTGTTAAGAAGATGAGTGCGGACCTAAAACCACTCTTCTTTTGGAAAGGGATGAAGAAGGACATTGTAAACTTGGTAGCAAGATACATAGAGTGTCAACGATGTAAAAGTTGAACACAGACATCTGGCAGGATTATTGCAACCCCATGCGATACCAAAATCTAAATGTTGACGCATCTCCTCAGCATCCTCCCGAGTAGCTTTGAAGAATACTCCCTTGATGATGATGGGCTGCTACAATTTCAGGGAAGGATATGTGTACAACCGAATGCAGATGTACGCCAGTTAGTCTTGAATGAAGCACATCACGCAGTATACATGTCACTCCCTAGTGTTAGGAAGATGAGTGCGGACCTGAAACCAGTCTTCTTTTGGAAAGGGATGAAGAAGGACATCGTAAATTTTGTAGCAAGATACTTAGAGTGTCAATGATGTAAAAGTTGAACACAGACATCCAGCAGGATTATTGCAACCCATGAGATACCAAAATCTAAATGGGAAGCTAAAATAGGACTATAATTGTCCCACAATGAAGTTCATAGGTAGAAATAAAATATTTTATCTTAAAAACTCTACCCTCCCCATGTTGGAAAATATTAGGTAGATTATGTAGTTTAATTAGGTAAAAGGGGAAAGAGGGACATAAATGTAAGGATAAAGATTAATCCTAAACTAGTTAAACCTAATTAAGAGAAGAGGATGGTGAATTAAATTAAGATTAATAAATTAAATTCTAGAGAAGGGTAGAGAACCTCCATGTGGCAACAATCAACAATAGAATATCCATCTAAGAGATAACTTGAGTTAAATTAGGGAGTAGATAGGGGATCAAATCTTGACTCATTAATTGACTTTAGTAATGAACACAAATTAAGGAGTAAAAAGGAGGATCAAGAGGCAACTAGGAGAAGAAATAGGAATCTTGTTGAGGTGAGGAAAATATTAGTTTTAAATTAAAATTTAAGTAAATAATTTTGGAGACCTTTGATAAGAGAGTGACACATGGGTGGGTGAATAATCAATCTATTGAATTATAAAAAAATAATTAATTATGCATGACATGCCAAGTGTCACCTATGAGGACTTCTATAAAAGAAGGGGCAAGCCAGGGGAGAAGGGACTTTTGGGGGAACCCTATTGTTGGATGGATGAAACTATGTCAGAGCAGTGATTATGAAACTATAGTGAGTTTGGTGAGGTAGAGGATTTTAGAGAGGGGACTCTTGAGCCAAGGAATGCTCTCCTCTACCAGCTATTTCATTCTTCCATTGTACAACCCCATTGCAACTCGGGGGTCTGCGGGAAGAAGAGTACCCAAGGAGTAGGTTGGGAGGTTAACTGGTGGGTCATCGCATTCCAATCAAGTACGTCGTCATTCACTCTCGGAGGTGACTGGCAACAAGGGAAGACAAGTGACGGAAAATCAAGTGGAGTCTCGTCTTCTGGTGAATGGTACATATGTGTTACAATATTTTTTTCTATGATTTCTTTATGGCCTTAGTTAAATATATGTAAATTTTATGATAATTCCATGCTAACACTGATCATTTCAAAAGAAGCATGTTACTAAAACATCTGAAGGAAAATAACTTAAAGCAATTTTTTTCAGACTATAAAAGCTTAAGGCACATTGATCTTACACTTGGTATCAGAGCTATGTTGAACCCTTGAGACCTATGGGCCCGTGCATGCATGACTAATTTGGTTCAATATCTACTACATTTATAATGTTGCAATTGTTGTTCCAAAACTTGAGCAATGATGATTTTTGTTGAGTGCTAACGACGCCTCTCAATTGAGATAATCGGGGTTTAGAGGGATTTATGCAATTTCTTTGTTATTTTCATTGCGCGCATTGTATACCGAAGCACAAAATCTCAACACTCCATTCTGTTTGCATTGCAAATGCCATTAATCAAAACATTGTATGTAATGTCGTTGGGTGTAATTCCTTCCTCAGCATTTCCTCTAGATCTGGTTTTTCATTCTAAGGTTTCTCCATGAGAATTGAGTCGCGAATCTAGACTATGGAAGTCTGCTCATTAAAAAACAAATTAAGGGAGATCAAGTATGCTCCTGACTCTACCTGTCTTTTGTCTAGATTTGGAAGCTTCTGATCTTTTAGGTCTAGAATTAACGCGGTGAGTTGAGCATATGACCCCAGATCAAAGAAATCCAACTTTGTATTACCCAATCTTTCTTCTAGTCAGGGCCCCCTCACAGTCCACTGAAGCATAACTCCTTGGTCTTCACCAATCAAATTTATTTGGCTTTTATATCATCCTATGAGCATGCTTGTATGATGTCTGCATTTAAACTCCTCAGAGAGCTCTACATTCCTGGTTTTGAACAAACAATCCTCAATAGCAAACACAACATATGTCAACCTGGGATTTCACATGGGTTTTTCGTTTCAAAAGCATTCTGAAGTTTGTGACCAAAGTTGGAAGAACACTTGCAAACTAAGCATTTTCCTTCATCTATTTATCTGTCATAAATTCCCCTTAACTCAAATGACATCTTGTGTGTTTTTTTCACAATTTCTTCCTGATGTAGAACCATCTCATATGAGAGAACATTTGTGGGACGATCTCTGTAGATATCGCTGCAAAGGTCACAATAATTGGGCATTTGATATTTCTTTACAAACGTTGGGCATTGCAGTAAAATCTACACTCCTTTAGAAAGATGCGTACATGTCATTTCGCATTCAAATGCACAACTGGCATTCGATATTGCTTGTAAACTGGCACTTGGGCACATATATTTTTGAAAAATATCCTTCGCAGTCCATATATTAACATGAATCTTACAACACTTAATATGAAATCTGGATATGAAACCTGGTAACAAATGTTCTTTGTTTAAAACCCCGCTTCGATATTTGTTGAAGGTGATCTGCGTGTTTGTTTGGGAATCGACGCTCTGACACTTATGGCATGAAACACTTGAACTAATGCCTTGCCATTTGTGCCATTCCTTATGTTGGTATACAATTGGACTTCCGTGTTATGGTTTCAATGGATTTCTTTGACCTGGATAATTTGGTGCCACCTAATGAAAACTAAGACTTTTAGTTTTGTTTGAGAATTATTCATTAAACACTTGGCACTTAACGTTCTCCCATGGTGGTGAAGAACCCGAATCAAATCTTATATATTACAATGGAAGCTGAGTTGTCTGACAACCTTCAATGCACAGATCTTCAGAGATCTCAACGCAAATTTGAGAAAATGAAGTAATTATGAATATTATAATCAAAATAAAACCTATTCTAAGCAGCAATTCACGGAAAAGAAAGTTAGACATCTGGAAACTCCAAGGACCGTAAAAACAAATTGTCAATAAATATAATATTTCGCTTAAAAGATTTACAGAATTCTAGATAATTCAAAGAACAACTTACAGTGTACAGAAACAAAGATAAAAGAAGCCCACACTAAATCTTCGACCTCCGAAAGAAAACTTGCTTACTAAAGGAAGGGCTTCTGCCTGCATTGCTATGAACATGAGAACACTGGAAATGGCACGTTCTTCGCCTTTTGATGATGTTTTCACATTCGCAATTGATCCTGGGGAGGTTCCATGGTAGATCCAATTGCAGTTTGCCGGCTCGAGGACTTTGTCGTTGTTCCCTTTCTTCGACGCAAGATAAAAGTTTAGTGAAGATTTTTTCTAACAAGTGATCTTTTAATTAAATATAATGTAGGCCGCACTTAAAAGAATTTTATAGGGGTAGTCAATGTAATTTTTATGGGGCAGTCAACCCAGTGTTCTATATCAGGAAGACCTTGTGACATAACCAATACCTTATACTGCCGAGGCTTTACATTACCAAACGGTACTAGGTGATCTCTAAGCATATTTAATTTCGAATATCTTCCTCACTATGCAGATTTATTTCGAATATCTCCTCTTAGCATCATGCTCCTTTAGCAAACTTTACAGCGTGTGGTTTTCGGGTTCCTCGAACTAATACGTATAGCCATTTTGCGCCATAATTCTGTTTGTTCTTTAAATAAGAAACAGTGCCCAGATTCCATTTTTGTGGAACAACTTCGAATTTAAATTCTTTAAGGACTCTGCACAGTTCAAACTTTGTTGCCTTCTCAATCACAATTGAACAGAAGTTAGGGTGATAAATCTTCATTTGGTCTTCTGTTGGAATTCCGACCTAAAGACTTAAGTGTCAGATATCAAAATTTGACTGGATAGGAATTGTATTCAGATAAACAACATGGTAACAGTGTGAGGTTACCCACAAACAATTGATATGGAGTTTCAACATAGGAGTCATCGGTTTCCTTTTTCTTGGATATTACTCTTGCTGGAAAGTTGACAATCATATCCCTTCCATCCAAGTCATAGCCTTTCAATTTTTCAATGGCTGACTTAGCTTCTGTAACCCTACTCATTTTGAAAAAAGCAAATCCTCTGCTTATCCCAGTTTCCTCGTTACGAACAATCTCTACTGACTCCATGGTTCCAATTTCTGAAACAGTTGAGTAAGTTATGCATGGTCACAGCTCCGAGGGAGATTGCCCACATAGAGTTTAGTTCTTCTACGTGGTAACTCATCTTCATTTTTGTAGGTTTTAACCCAGTATAGAAATTACCTTCATACGAATTCTTAAACACAGAAAACAAACAATGTGAGAGCATAACACATAAAACACATATACACAAAGATTTTCCCCTGGATCCCAAAACCGGGACTACCAGCTTGATTTTCATTATGTTCCTTTCAATGTTATAATACATATTTA
>APFE031191431.1:0-18097 GCA_000404065.3 Pinus taeda
TAAATATTAGAGAATTCAAGTGTTAGAAAAGTATTACCATATTAAAAATTAATTAATAGTATATTTAAGGTAGCGGAAGAAAGGAAGAAAACGACCCATCCTCTCTATTGAGATTGTTTGACCTTTTTTCAATGGCAAGGGCTTCCTTAAATTTCAGATGATGGAATTGCAACACTCTACCAATCACAGTAGCTTTGTCGATGCAAACATCATGATTGGTTTTCTCCACATGCTCTGCTAAAGCGGAATACTTGGTTCTCATATGCTTAAGGTCAGATGCGTGCTCACTAATCCTTTGATTAATGGAGTGTCGAGTGTCACCAATATAGGGGGTCCCACATGAACAATGAATAATATAAACCCCTTTCATGTCCTTGGGGTCAATAGGATCATTCACAGATGTGAGGGACTTATAAATGGTGTTAAGAGGTCTAAAGGTTGCATGAACATTATGCTTCTTAAGAATCCTTGCAATCCTATCCATGGTCCCTTGAACCAACAGAAGATGGACACCAGGAATCCGTTCTTTAGGTCCTCTTCTGGTTGACTTTAGGTCCTCTTCTGGTTGACTAATTCTTAGCTGCTTTGAGGAAAGCCTTTTGTCCCATGAGCGTGTTATAACCGTTCTCAACAAAGACATTAAGGAGATGGGATTTCTCCTCCTCAAAGTTCTTTTCATCAGAGATCCTTAATGCATGAGTCGCAAGGGTGTTGAGAACCCCCAACTTCTGGGCGGGGAAATGGTGGGATCTAGCATGAAGATAGTGCTCCATATGAGACAAGTCCATGTTAACTTAGTTCAAATCTCTCAACAAACATTGTATGTGGTGATCACACCCAAAAATTATAATGAGAGTTGTCCACATTTATTATGTTATGCCAATAAGACCTAAGCCCAATTACCAATTCTCTTAATATATGAAAAGAAACAATTAATTTACCTATCCTAAATTCCACTCATTTAGTTATCTCTAAAAAAATGAAAGTGTTACAATAATAATATCTCATTTTATATATGATATTTGGAGTAAGATATAACATTGGACTAAGAGAAGTTCTTAATTCTCTATTTACCAAATGAGCGGAAAAATCAAATCTCTTTTCACTGTAAATGAATTTTCTATGTGAAGTTAATGATTTTATTATTAATTAAATTAAAAATTATATATATATATATATAATATATTATATATATATTATATATATTTATATATATTATAAACTGAATTAGATATAGATTATATAAGGCGTAGTCGAAATAGTTCAAATGTTTATACATCCTACATATTAGGGGGATGAATGTCTCTCTAGATAATTACTTTTAACTATTTGTAATTTTGTAATTGACTCCACATGTAAATGTTTTCAAATATTTACACTACAACAACATGTGCTAGGTAACTTTTTGCACAAGTTATATTGATAAGCCATGGTATTAGCCCTTGGTATTCTTACAAGAACTATTTACAAGTTAATAATATTTATGGTAAAATAAGATATCCATGTTTAAGAAAAGTTAATAATATTTATTGTAAAATAGGATATCCATGTTTAAGAAAAGTTAATAATATTTATTGCAAAATAGGATACCTATGTTTAAGAATTTGTTATATTTTAAGTTTTTTAAGTATTAAGTTTTGGTTTAAATAAATGTTATAAAATTAAATTAAACCAAAAAATTTATAAAATATTTTGATTTTGAAGTGAGTTATGGTTTTTGGGCATGTGTTATTGATAAATAATGGTATTGGCCCGTGGTATTGTAACAAATCCAAAGTCAATAATATCCATAGTAAAATGGGATTGAATATCGATAATTAAGAATCTAGTTATATTGTGAGTATGAAAATTTTATGTGCTTATTAATTAAATTTAAATGTGTTTACAAAATAAGTATTTTAATTTATATGGTAAAGTTGATATTAAGCTTTTTCCCTTATGGAAGCCTACTTGCTCTTATGAAACATGAGTCAAATGAACCACTAGCCAATCACGAGTCAATCTGCTTTCATAAAAAACAACTAATAATAGTGATCCTAGTTAATTCATGATTAAGTCATAATAATTTGTTATCAAATAGTAAAAACTACCTTCTTTATTAATTAATAACTAAGTTATAAGAATTTTTATACAAGCCCTTATTGGGATATGATAGCTCTGAGCTTCGTGACCTAGCGCGCGCGCAGCCTGCCGCCCTCGGCCTCCTGGTCAGCGCCCTCAATGGCCTCTCCGGAGTCTTCGCCGGAGGAGTCTGTCTTGCTTCAGGCACAGCAACAGGCATTCTCTGCCCTTGTCAGCTCCCTGCCGCCACAACGAAACCGCCCAGCTCTCACCAAGTTCATAAAAAAAATTAGAAGGATTTCAGGAGGTTGCTCTGCCTCCTACTGCGCCAAGACTGGCTGCCTTAGCTCTCGCTGAAAGAGGTTTGATTGGCCAATTCACTGGCCTTTCACCATCACCTAAAATCGTCTAGAGGTGGGTGGAAAGAAACTGGTTGGACAAAACCCAAGGAAAAATTGCCATTAGATTCTGTGGGAAAGGCTTCTTTACCTTTCATTTCGAGACAAAGAATGACAAGGATTTGATCTTTCGCAACGGACCCTATTTTATGGATTCCAGAGGTTTGTACCTAAACAAGTGGACACTAGATTTCGATCCAAAACTTGACATCCCTAATGCAGTTCCTGTCTGGGTTCGTCTCCCTCATCTCCCATTGCATTGCTGGGGAGATGACTCTGTAAGAGCCATTGGAAACGCAGTCGGCAAGTACATTGACAGAAGCGAACCAAGAGACAACATGCAAGCCTGCGCTCGTATTTGCGTCGAGGTTGATTTGGGCAAAGGACTTCCAGAAGCTATCAAGATCAAAGTCGATGAATGGTCACACATCCAACAGCTCGACTATGAATAGATCCCCTTTAAATGTAAGGTATGTCACAAGTACGGTCATTTTGCTAATCGCTGCACTAAGATAATTAATGTGGATAGCAACACTCAAGATCATCAATGGGAAGTGGTTAAAAAAAAAAAATCTTGCCCTAGCATCTCTTTCCCCAATGATTCTGATCCCTCTTCTCTGAATCCCTCTGCCCATATCCCGTCTCCTCCGCCTCCTCCTCCTCATCCTTCTCATTCTCCCGACCCTGAAAATCCCCCTCAGTCCCCTTCATCTACCAACCCTTTCCATATCCTATCCCTCCCTGAAGATGATCCATCCCCCTCGATCCCTACCTCCTCGAATCCCTTTGCCCATCCCTCCTCCCTTCCAGACCAGTCCTCCTCCCCTCATATGAGTGCCCATATCTTATCTGATTCTCTTCCTCCTAGAGTTACCCGCAGCAATTCCAAGGACCAGGGCTCCTCCGTCGATGGACAAAAAAAGCCAGGTAGAAAGTCTACAAAACAACATAGGGATGAAAATGCTCAGAAGGACATCGCTCTCGGTCTGCAGCACCCAATAGAATCCTTCATTCAGGCCAATAAAGATCAAGAAGTAGCTAGCAAAGACAAAGGAGGCAGAGCACCTTCTCGAAATGTAGGTTTGAAATGATCAAAATACTCTCTTGGAATAGCAGGGGACCTGGGCACCCCTGAAAAATCAATGCTCTATCAGACCTCATAGCGCAGGAGAAACCATCCATTCTTCTAATCGAGGAAACCAAACAAAGGGAAATAGAAATCAGCCAAACCATTGGCAAGTACAAAAACTACAGAGGAAGCATATGCGAAGCGAGAGGCGCTTCGGGAGGAATTTCTACAATCTGGAACCAGAATGACTGGCAATGTGAATCTGAGATAGTTGAACAGCACTGGATAAAAACAGTCCTAAAAAATAATAATAGCCAACAGCAGATTGTCATCTTCAACGTTTATGTTCCCAATCATTATAGGGATAAAGGAAATTTCTGGGAAACTCTTAGTAACCACATCCGAGAAGGAGACAGCAACAATACAATTGTAGGCGGTGATTTCAACCTAATCCTCCATGCAAATGAAAAGCGAGGAGGGAAATTTCTGCCAGACCCATTAAGGACTCAAATGGAAAATGTAATGCATATTGGCGACCTCATTGACATAACTCCAAAAAACTGCAAGTTTACATGGAACAATCGAAGACTGGGCAGTCACAATATCATGGAGAGGTTCGATAGATTCTTGGTGAATACTTCTATTTTGTCAACCTTCTCTTCTGTCAACTCCGCCATTCTGCCTTTTGCTGCATCAGACCACTATCCAATCACCCTCGAGTTAAAAATCCATTGCAACCTTGGTCCACTGCCCTTTAAATTCAATCAGCTTTGGAGCGAACAACAATAAGCTCGAAACATTATTCAACATACTTGGAGGCAACATATTGAGGGCTCCCCAAGTTTCATTTGGGAAAGCAAGCTAAAGAATGTGCAAGCAATGCTAAGGCAATGGGCCAAATCCTGTTACAAAGAGCCAGAGCAGGAAAAGCGTGAATTAAAAATTCAAATAGCTGAATTGCAATGCATAATCGAACAAAATGAATACAGCCACAGTAAAAAACTTCAAGAAGAAGAGTTGTACATTAAACTCAGGAAAATTAAAAGGCAGGAGGAGGAAAAATGGCACACCAAATCACGACAAGTATGGTTGGAAAGCGGGGACAAGAACACCTCTTTCTTCCATAAGCAAGCCGCCGCCAGACAAACCCGAAACACCATCACTGCTATCTCGGACAGCGCAGGGACAATTCATGTGGAACAAAAAGATATTAAAGAAGCTGCTACAGCGCATTTCAAGGACTTGTTAACTGAAGAGCCAGAGGAAGAAACATATGATGACCTCCTGCAGCATTTGCATCCTAAAATTACACATGATATAAACAAAAAATTGACAGCTGAAATAAAAGAGGAAGAAATTGCTGATGCAATCTGGACCCTGCACCCCAACAAGTCTCCTGGTCCGGACGAGTTCCCAATCAGCTTCTATAGGGATTACTGGGAACTGATAAAGAAAGATCTCATAAAATACATCAAGTGGATTAAAAAAAAAGGCAAGATAGGTGGATACACAAATGCTACACATCTAGCTCTCATTCCGAAGGAGAATCGACCATCCAACTTTTCTCGCTTCAGGCCCATATCCTTATGAAACTCATCATACAAAATCTTCACTAAAATCATAGCCACTCGGCTAAAACCTCTTCTACCGATGTTGATCTCAGATAATCAAGGAGGCTTTATAGCAAACAGACAAATCTTAGACTCAATTCTTTTAGTCCAAGAGGCCATACACTCCAGTCAACCAAGGAATGAGAAAGGCTTCATATTAAAACTAGATCTTGCCAACGCCTTTGATAGGGTAAGGCATTCTTTTTTATTTGCAGTTCTCCAAAAGATGGGCTTCTCACCTCTCTTCATCAATGTCATCAGAAGCTGCATCTCCGGGCCATGCTGGTTGGTGGTCTGGGCATCAGGTGTCCATCTATTATGAATTTAGCATTCGGTGGGAAGCTGATATGGAGACTTATGGACAATCAACTAGCATGGTGGAAAAACGTCCTAGAAGCAAAATATCTCAGCCAGCCAAGATCGAAAATCCTCAACGCTGATATCCCTAATAGACACTGTACAAAGATATGGAAATTATGCAAAAAAGCCATACTTTTCATGGCGCAAAACGTCTCAAAAGTGTCAAAAGGAGGCGAATCTGTGAATATAGGTTCGGACAAAATTATGGGGAATCCTCCCATAAACAGTCTCACAGTTTCCGACCCTATTCTATGCTACCTTCACAGCAAAGGCACAACGAATCTGAGTCAGATCTCCCAGTGGAACGATCCAACAAATGCTTGGATTCAATGGGCATTTCCACCCATACCTCATCACCTCAATGATAGCTTCGACTCCCTCTACAGCGGTCTTCACAATATAGCTCCCACCATCAAAGGCGCAAAGGATCAGTTTCGCTGGGACCCTTCAGGAACAAATTACTCCATCAAAGCAGGTTACAGCTATCTGAGCAACAAAGCACATCCCACCACAATCTGGGCTCAGAGGAAGATCCTAAAAAATGCGGAAGCAATCCCAAAGATCAAATTCTTTATGTGGACTCTTCTCCATGGAAAAATTTTAACTGTTGAGAACCTCAGGAAGAGAGGATTCTTCGGGCCCTCCATGTGCCCCAATTGTAAAATGGTGGAGGAATCCCTTCAACACCTGTTTATATCTTGCCCCTTTGCTCCCCATTGTTGGAACAACATAACACCTTCCGTCCCATCCATCTGGAATCCACAGCAATCTATCATTGAAATTTTAAACAACTGGAGAAGGAGCTATCCCTCGCAAACAGAAAATCAAAACCCAGCCAGAAGGCTATGGAATGCCATCCCGTTCGCTCTTTTGTGGCGCATCTGGATCGCCCGAAACAGTTCGATATTTCGAGATAAAGCCACCACAACCAATCACGACATTCTCAAAGCCACCAGTCTTGCAATGGAAACAATAGCTGTCAAACTAACTCGGCGAATTGATCCCGACAGGTTATGGACAGAGGAGAGAAGTTTCAGTTCGAATTTAATAGAAAGGTCCAGCATCATCCCAGCAACTAAGATCCAAAAACCCCTCGGCAAATCAAACAATATCGAATGGAAAATCTGCCTTTCAAAAGAGGAATTCGGTAAATGGCTTTTGGCAAAGGATTCTTATTCGTTATTCTTCGACGAGGCGTCCAAGTCTAATCCTGGCGCTGCGGGCGCAGGGGGCGTTATTCTGGCTCCTTCAGGTGCAATGGTGACCTCTTTAGAATGGGGTTTGGGGAGTTTGAGAAACAATCAAGCTGAAGCATTGGCACTGTTTCAAGGCCTCTTGTAGCTTCAGAACCAAGGGATTAAAAAAGCTCTTGTCTACGGCGATTCAGAAATAATCGTCAATTTAATGAACAGCAACAGACAAGCATCCAACCTCTTCATTCATCAAATGATAAGTCGCTGCAAAACTATGCTGACTCAGAACTTTAAGTGCCAATTTTTTCATGTCCCTCGATCCAGCAACCAGGAAGCGGACAAGCTAGCCAGCCACGCCTGTTCACGAGAAAAAGGAAGCCTATTATGCAATCAAGCGAGCCTGCTTCAATTTATCCCTTGATAGCGCCATTTTGTCAAGGAGAAATCTACCCAACTGTATTTCCCAGCAGAATTTGTGAACTCACAGCCAATCAGAGACCTCAACCGATTACTCTAAATGTACAGCAAAACCAACTTTCTTCTGTCCCAATTTATAAGAATCTACACTTGCTTTAGAACTTTACAAGCAAGCAGCAAAGGAATCCATGTGAACTGCCACAATGAAATCCAGAATCTAGTTACATCTGTAACTCCATCTATTGTAAAATCGGAGCTCAGACTCCCCCATCTTTTTTGAATATAACAAGCATCCGATTTCGTAAAAAAAAAAAAAACAACTAAGTTATAAGAATTATTTAAATCTAAAAAGTGAAGATTAATTCACATTATATATAAATAATATTACAACGTTCTTTCTTAGAGGTTTACCTAAAAGAAAAATTGTCATTTTCCATTTCGATAGCATACTCCTAGACCAAAGAGTTTATGTATATTTTTTTACATGCCATTATACATAAGAAAATAACATATTAAGATAAAATCTTATATTTGTGCAGGATTATAAAATGACAAAATAAACATCAATCTATGACAGAAGGTGCATTGCCTTCAATATGTTGATCAACTAGCTCCTTATAATCACGCTTCTTGCTTTATTTAGACCCAAACAGTTTTAGATTTTTGTCAAGGATGATGGGATTCACTTGTGTTCACTACAAGATACACAAATTCTCTCTCTCAAACTTGATTTCATCTCCATCTTTCATTTGAGAAACCATTCTAATTGTTATAAAGATTTCTTTACCTATTCATCCTTCAAAATTTCCCTCAAAGATCTTGATAGCATGGAGAATGTCCCACTAGTATTCCTCCTTGTCTTTTAGAGCTTGAGTAATAAGAGTTTTAAAAATCTACTAAGTGTTTTCTATTCTATGAAAAATTATTTCCAAGGGCTAAGAATATACCAATTCTTAACCTGTGTATCCAATCCTTCCAAGATTTTACTACTAGTACAATTGCTTCCTTTTTCCTTAACCAATTTTTTCAATTTCCACTTTAGCTAGCTGAAGGAACCTTTTATGGAAGTTACTTTATACCTCTATGGCCACCTTCTCATCTCTAGGCACATGCATTATATTCTTAGAGCCCATGGCCCTCAAGGTGAAATCCTTTTGTTTTTTAGAGTTCCAAGTTTTGGGGCTACCTCATTTCATTTCATCTTATAAATGGTTGGTATCTTACTAGAGAAATCAAACCTCCCATCACTAGAACATCAAAATTAATCGACTCAAAAATGTGTACCACAAACTAGGTCACCATAAATAACAACCTTAAACTCAAACACATTGGAGCCTATGTTAACCCTTAATATTTTGGCATAGGATTAAGACTAGTGAATTATTAAGAGTTAACCAATTTGATGTTGGGAGGTTAGATACAGAAATGTTAGATATGTTGCTCGAAGGTTGGATACAAAAATGTTAGATATGTTGTTCGAAGGTTGGATATAGAAATGTCAGCTATGTTGAAGGATCAGGGTGTTAATGTCTTCTTCATGATGAAGAATATGCTCACAATGGTCTTTGTGAGGAGTCATTATTCAATCAAATCTAGTAGAATAGGATGAAAATGGATAATTTCACATTTTCCAATACCTAGTGCTAGTTTAGGATGCACTTCCATATAACAATCATTAAATTTAGGCTGGACTCAAGTATCTCTGTGTAGAATGCGCTTGTTGACCTGTATGCTAAATGTGGCAACATAGAAGAGGTGTGCTTAGTCTTTGATAACATGTTTTGATAGAGGGAATTTTCCCAAGATACAATGATTACTCGATATGTTAAACATGCTTATAGCGAGGAAGCACTGCATTACATGAGTGGGTTATGAACCTACCTTGTTGAAGTTGAAGGATGAATGAGATGGAGTGGAGGAACAAGTAGGGAATGTTCAACACAAACCTACAAATATTCTTTAACTTCCTTTGGATGTGAGTTTGACACTATACAAGGGCTCATATTTGTACATGCATTCATGATTGCAAAGAAAGATGCAATGTGTTCCCCAATATTAGGTAGGGTTGTATGAGTTGGGTGTTATGGTGGCCCCATGCTTTTCCTTCTAGCAGCCCTATTCCTTCTAACTCATTTCTAGCCATGGCATCTGTTTTAAATCGACAACTTCAAGTTGTCTTCATTCAATCAAAATAAGAAAATATTTTTAGGGCTTACTATAGTATATGTAAGAACGCAACATCCATGTAAACCTGGAAATATCACACTTCCATCATACATTGATACCAACATGTAACACATGTACTTATAACTCTAAACAACTTATCAAGGAAAACAAAATGAGAAATCATCTAGGAGTGTTTTCACCTCAGATCTTGATTTACTAAATAACTTAAAGCGTATGCTCGTAAGTTTCATGCCTTATAAAATATGATGGTAAGTTACACATCTGTGCACGATGTATTATAGGTTGTAACTCAACCTTTATGTCTACCACTAGGTTATATTTTATAAGTATATGAAATGGATATGAGAGTAACATTATAAATTATATCATATGGATTGAAAACATGATTTCCTAATGAGAATATAAGACAACTTCCTCAGCGAGTAAGCTTTGTGTGTATGTATGCCTTGAGTTCATTGTATTAGCCAACATAAACCCTTGAATGATTCCTATGAAACAGATTTTATGGTTGTCTTTTGGTTTGGGAAATAGACCCTAATATATATGTAGTCACTTTAATGTTTTTTGTTTTTAAATTTACGGAGATTTCGTTTTAAAGTGTTTACTGTTGATGGATATATTTTGAGAGCATAAAAGGAAATTGGAAACCAAATATTGCATTTTAATAAAACTATGATAATATATTTGGAATAAGAGTTACTTTCTAGGTAAGATAAAGCTTCACAATAATCATTCTTTAATGTCCATCCTCCCCTGAAAATTCTGAAGTGTGATGATCCTCACTATTGAGTCAAAATATTTTCAGAATTCATGCCTTTACTGCATAAACTCTTTAAAAATGGTCAACACATGGTCTCTAAAATGAGGGCAATGATACCTTTTCTTTTGGTCTTTATTTTTTCTTTGGTAGTCATATTTATATGATCTATTTTTAATATAGAAAATCTCTACTATTGTTGACATGAAACTGGGTGAAGAGATTTAGGCAGTGTAGTTTCAAGACCTATACATGTAAATATTGTACCGAGGAAATGTTCTTTAAATACGGGGTCCTTCATCACTCCTCCACACACAAAGGGATTCATTTAGAGTGTGGAACAATGTTAAAAAGGAAAGGTAAGTCAAGTCGGAAATGATCAGATATTGATCGGGGACTTTAATGATAGCTCAAATTCAAAAGTGTTCGAAGGAGTCTAAAACCTCAATGGCCGAATAGGTCTCATCTTCTTAATTCTGGCCCCACAAACAGTTCGCAAAATTGACACCATATGAAGAAGTTATCGCCATTTGAAAAAGTCTAGTAAACTGCAATATCCAAGAATAAATTGATTTTTGGAAAATATTAGAAAAAAATATTCCAAGGAATATTCCTTTTTGCCAACTAATCAGGAGCTGACACGTGACAAGCCTGGAGGTCACCACATGTCCCTGGAATGGTCATGTAAAATTATGTTTGGGGTCTAGGGGGTTGATCCCATGACCTCCAGGAAGACCTCAACGTGCGCTACTCACTCCACTATGGTGGTTCTTAACAATCTGTTATCACTCAGGTTGCTCCCAAAAGTTGTAAGAAATGGAATACGATCGAGGTAACCACAGACCAATCTTTCATACACAGATTCTAGCCAATCTACATCCAGAGAGGGCTCTCACTTTATGATTTAACTTTGTTTTGAAAGTGTTAGGCTAGTTATTAGGTTCAAGGGTTTGGCTTGATTTTTGGATGGTGAGGTTCAATAGAACAGAGGTGTAAACCTGAGAAGTTTAGTCCATTGGGCTAATGGAGTCAACGAGGAGGGCTTTCTGGATTTGGTTTTCTTAGCAGAGGATGGTTTCACAGAGCAAGGTAGCCAAACATGGAGCAAACTGAGATTTGTATTGGATGGGATGGGCTTAAAATGGTTAAAGGGCAGTTAAGAATCCTTCAACATATTTAACATAGAAAAATGGATGATTATTATTAGGGAGCAATTAAGAATTCCCTAGCAAATAATGAATATGATAGAATTAGGAAACATGAGTAACTAAGAGTTACACTGTTTATTCTAATCTTGAAGAAAACAGGGAGAATGATAATGAATGAAACACAAAGTGCAATCAAGAAAATTCTGAATTAATCTTTATCATTACCATTTAGATTGTGAAACACATATGATGTAATGAAACTAGAAAAATAACAAAACAGAAGATAAAGGGACTTACTCGTCCACTGGCTAATTCAAGAATTCTGTGACAAGTCCTTTGCTTCAATTCTTCATCCAGTAAGTCCAACAACAGTTGATTCCAAAAGCTTTTGTATTCTAAAATTTCAGTATTACAACAAAGTTTAAGAATGGTTCACCAATCACAAATACTTCATATAAGGGGGTATTTATACAAAATATCTCAGAAAATATCTCACAGAGATAATATCTAGTGATGATTCATCACTTTTTAGAAAAGGATAGAGACACGTAGTCTCGAAAAAAGAGAAGAAATAAATGATATTGTGCTGGCAGCTTTGTCTTTGTCAGATGCGCTGGAGGTAAGTTCTGTAAGTTGGTTTGCACCTGTATTTCGCTGATAGTTTACACTATATGCTCCCTTTCAGTCAGATGTCTTCAATACACCTTGATCCGTCTGACCTTTAATCTTTATGTTCTCCGCATTATGATAGATGACCCAAAATCTTACTTTACTAAAGATACCAAAGATAACAAAGATAAGTTCATAAGATTCCTAACATATCTTGCCACCACTCTGGTTCTAGTAATTTATGTTTTTGCAACTTTCTTAAAGTCTCATGAGTCTCTATGTACCTAAAGAAATTAGGTGGGATGGTGAACAAATGTTTCACCTCATGCTCAATGTAAAATAAATTCTCCAATTTGTCGTAAAGGGCTTGGCCAGATGGGAGTGCCTTCTCTGCTGAAGTACTTGATGATGCATTAAATTGATTAGCAGCATATTTATTCAACTTGTGCATGTAATCTACATGTCTCATCAGGCATTCATTACTTCCCAACGGACTTGGCAAACCCTTTTTATGCAAAACTGTAAATATTTCTACGAAAGAATCAATCTCCACCTGCATGTCCTGGAATATACTTTCCAAATTTTACATCAGAGTTCTCATGGTTAGAAGTTTCTTGATATGCAGAATGGTGCCTGTCCTGTCTCTGATTTGCAATGCCTCTAGTTCTTCACTGTTCTTGGTGTTAGAAAAATGTATAAGCCTATTAGCTTGTTCAGGCATCTGCGCCAATAAATTTCTTCTCTTTTGAATCTCCACTTGGGTCGCTGTTATCAAGTCAGTCTGCTCATAAATGACTTGGATAGATCTCCACATATTGCTAAGGGATTGATTGATGTTGGCCCACAAAATGCCTTTGATTTCTCCTAGAGGTTTATCTAAGGAGAGATCCTTTTCCAATGCTCTCACCTTGTTCTCTAATGCCTTAACCTCCCTTGTCTTTTTGCCACAGTCATCTTGGATTTTTCATAGCTTTCTTCTAGTTTTTGGAATTGTTCCTTGATAAATTTCAATTCAGATACCTTGAGTTTCAATTCCTCCATGGCTTTTATCAACTCCTCTATCTTCATGGTAGTGCTCCTGCCTGGTGTTGTTGTTGTTGTTGTTGTTTTTGATGTACCTGTAGTTATTTCTGTTCTGGTTGCTGGAGCAGTGGGAGGCAATGCTATTACAGCTATGGAAGGGCCAGTTGTGACTGTAGGGATTACTTCAGGTGGCTGGGAGGCTGACTCTCCTTGCTTTTCTTTTAGCGCTGTCTCCAATTCCAGCTTAGTATCAGTTAACCTTTCATTGAGCTTCATGAGCAATTCCATCATGTCCTCTTCTCACTTCTACTGTACAACTTCCACTGTTTATGGATGCATGGTAGGGGGAAATTTAAGCTGCTTCCTTAGGGCAACACTATCTTCCTCTTTCTTCTTCATTAGTTCCTTTATGCCCTTCGCATCTTTTGGGTCATGTCCCAGCTCAATGATAATCTCCTCCAAAGATTTTATCCTATTGTCCTTAGCAAGAGAAGAGGCTTTCTCCAAATATAGCTGAGGAGAGGTGTTCTCCAAGGAGTTTTGTAATTTATGAGCTAACATAGCTTTATCAGCTAGCGTGGAGTAGACCATTTCTCCAGTTTGTTTGTGCAGCTCGATCTGGTCCATAGGATGAATATCCTTGGACATGATCTCCGAATTTGTCCTGATGTAGTCAGCTACTAATTGTGGTTTATGTACCTTGGGATTGAAATAACTCATGATCATCTTGCCCTCCTTAATTTCATAGGCAGATATCAACCTTTGGTAGTTTGTGGGGGCCATCTTAAGATATTGGTTTTAAAGTTGTACCCTTAGTGGGTGGTTTCTATCCTTTATCTCTGTGAACGTCCTTTTGATGTCGGAGGGTTGTTTGCTTTCTGGCCTAGTAGATGAAACTTCCACACTATGTGTTGCGGAGGTAAATCCCCTCTGCGGACAGAGGTGGATCCCACTAGCCCCACAGGGGTCTAGCAACAATCAATCACGCTGCATGCAAGTTCCTAACTATACAATTTAAAAGTCGATCTGGGAGACCAACTTGGGATCCAACGCTTGTTTGTTGTGGGAGAAGTGTCGCTCCTGTCCTCTAGCTCTGGCCGGTCGCTATCCACGGATAGACACCTGCAAAAATGAAGAACAACCCACAAACAAGCATACAATCCAAAATCGTACAGCTATATAACAGTCAAGCAAGATATAATTCACATATTACCAGTAGAACACATGAATGGAACCATAATAACAGTCGCTTATCATTAAGTAGAAATGAGAGAAGAAATTACAACCACTTAAGGCTTGACACTGTAAAACTCCTCTAGCTGGGTGGGCAGTCAGTCTGACACGTCTTGCAAAGTCACTTTCTCTCTCCACAATCCAGCAGCATAACCTTTCTTTCAACTCTTAGCTCAAAACTATCTATCTCTCACTAGCTCGTTCACTCTTTTTCTTTAGCCTCCAAAAACTAGCTTGTTCATTATGGGGAGACAGGCCTTTATAGACGGGGGGAGAGGAGATATGCATTATATGTGGACATATTCTGAGTTTTGGTAATGTCCCATAATAGCCATTGAGTTGAGTTGCCTTATATAGAAAAGCCGACGGTCGACTGCTTTTGTGGGCTTTTTCCTTCAGGGAACTGGGTGAGTCACGGAGGAAAAAGCATTCTAGCATGCGTTGGCCAAAAAATCATGCCCAAATTGCGTGGCGCGGGCCGTGCTCTGGGACAGAGCGTCTATGGGCGCGCCCTCTTTGTAGAGACTGAGCCATTGGCGCGGGTTAATACACTGTGGACCCGCGCTAATGGGAAAAAGGAATTTTCCAAGGTTAATCTTCAGAGGGTGTCTTCAGGGTTATTGAACTTCATACTCAGGAGGCCTCAATGCAAGTGTTTTCAAGTTATGTCATTGGTCGCAGGTCCATAAATGTGTCCTCCAATGCGTGACAGCGGGGGTGTAACAAGGACGGTGACCAACGGTGACAACTTACTGCGTAACACCTACCTTAGCAGAAAATATGAAAGAAGCACTTGATGTGGAAAAATGCATCAATTCCTTAGAAAAGAATGCTGCCTTGGAAGACAGAAAAGCTAAAAAATTTTCTTTTAAAGAAGACTCCAAGAAGAAAAGTCCAAAAGATCCGTATGACATGGAGGGACTGCAAAAGGTCCTGAAAACATTGTCCAACGAAATGACTGACATAAAGATCAAGGTGGCCGAAACTTCAAACAAAAGACCTTTTAGGACTTATAAGAAAACTGAAACAAAGCCACCTAATGTCATATGTAATGCAGATTCAGATCAAGAGGAGGAAGAAGAAGAGACAACACCACCAACTGATGATGAAAAAGAAGTAGCTGAGTGTCATGGAATGTGGGATTTTATACTCCCAAATTCTGATACTGATAATGAAGAAGAAGCCTTCCCAGTTACCACCAGAAGTAAAAATACTTCTGAACCTACCCAGGTGGCTTCAAATAAAAGGAGTGCAGGTGCTACTACAATGAGGGAAAAAGTACCTCCAAAGAAATCACCTGCAGTAGTCCCTCAAAACCAGCCCTCAACTTCTAATTCCCCTTCAACATCTAAGACCTTAGTGGTATCCGATTCAATGGAATACAATATTGTTGATGACATGAAGAAGACGAAGGCAAACATAACTATGTTTGAGCTTAGCAAGCTAAAGCATCAGCAAAAATTACTTCTTAAAGAATTAAATGCTGTTCCTTCTACTCCCCTTCCTATTTCAAAAGCTACTAATGATTCAGGCCAATCCCCTCCAGGTATGGTTGAAGCTACAGATTCAGTCCTAATTGGGGACAGGCCAAGTTCTCATACTCCACAATTTCTTCTGACTTATGAAATCTATAACAGAAACCTACACAACTGTTTAATTGACTCAGGGGCATCTTCTAACATAATGCCAGCTTCAGTTTGTTCCAATTGAACATAGAGCCCCAGAAGTCTGACTCCATATGTTAAATTAGACAACAACTAAGGTACAGGTCGTCGGAGAAATTAATTCCGTAACTATCAGGTTGTCTGCTGATCCAGAATAGTACAAAGGATTGACATTCTAATAGCTGATATACCTGAGTTTTACGGTTTGATTTTGAGTAGAGATTGGTCCGAAAAATTGCATGGGGTATATTTCTACTGATTGGTCACACATGTGGCTTCCTTATAAAGGTAAGCCAAATCAAATAAAGATTGACCGAGAAAAACATATGACCCATACAGTTACCGATTTCGAACAAGAAAACCACCCTGTAGCATTCAACAACAACGTTTTGGGTAATTATTCATCAGAGTCCTTCTTTGGCAACTTTGTTGCCCAACCCTCCCCTTTCTCAGTTAATCATTTTACATTTCAGATTGAAATTTTTTCACAAACAGATAAGTCTAGATGTTTCAATGGTGATGAGAAAAGTGTAAATATGATTGTTAATACTCCTTTATTTTGGTCTTTGTATTTTGATGGCTCCAAGTCTAATGAAGGCTCGGGAGCAGGATGCATCTTGGTTAGTCCACATGGAGAAAAGACAATGTTGTCTTGCAGATTAGAATTCAAATGCACTAACAACACAACCGAATATGAATCCCTAGTTCAGGGTTTATATAAAGCGATCGGCCTTAAAGTGAAATATCTAAAAGTATTCGGCGATTTTGAAATTACTGTCAAACAGGTTAGAAATGCAATTCATTGCCTTTCCAATCACCTTAAGCATTACCAATCGCTAGTGCAAGACCTTACCTCGCATTTCTTAGCATTTAACATTTCCTTCATCCCTCGGTCCCAGAATTCAGCTGCCGACTTACTAGCCAATGTAGCCTCCAGGATCTTACCTTCAGAAGACTACAACCCTGATAGATTTTCTGTAGAGTTGATTTTCAGGCCTTCAATTCCTGACAACATCACTAATTGGAGAGTATTTAATCATGGCGATGATATTTTACAACTTTTAACTTTTGAAAAGTCTTATGACAACCAAATCATTGAAGAGGATGAACATGACTCCCAAATAAAGGAAACACCTCAAGAAAACACAATTCCTAAGCCTGTGGTAAAACTTGAAGATCTTTATGATATAAAAGACAGGTTTAAACCTATAACTAATACAAAGATCCAAAGCTCTACCCTAAGGTTTGAATTGGTAAATTTGGGTACTGAGCAAGCTCCTCAGAATGTGAATTTAGGATTAGGACTATCTGTAGAAGAGAAAGAAGCATTTGTTAAATTGTTAAGGAAAAATAAACACGTTTTTTCTTGGAAGTATGATGACTTAAAGACTTATGACACATCTATTATCCAGCATACAATTCCAATCCTTCCAGATCAAAAACCCATTCAGCAGAAGTTAAGGAAAATACACCCAAATTTGGAAAGCCAGATTAAGTCGGAGCTTAACAAACTCCTTAAAGCCAAGATTATCTTTCCAGTCCGACATTCCAACTGGGTTTCTAATATGGTGTCTGTCAGGAAAAAGAATGGCGACATTCAAATTTGTATTGATTTCAGGAATCTGAATAGAGCAAGCTTGAAAGACAATTTCCCATTTCCTACTATGGAGCAAATACTCCAATTAGTAGCAGGTTCTGAATTGATGTCCTTTCTAGACGATTTTTCAGGATACAACCAAGTCTTGGTTCATTCTGATGACCAGCTTAAAACTACATTTAGAACAAAATGGGGGACATACGCATATCAAAAGATGCCTTTTGGACTTATAAATGCAGGAGTGACTTTCCAAAGAGCTATGGATACAGCTTTTAGGGGATTGATTAATCGAACAATGGTCATTTGCTTAGACGATATAACTGTGTTTTCTAAAGAGAGGTCTAATCATTTACATGACTTGAACCAAATCTTTCAAAGGTGTAAAAGGTATGGAATTTCTCTTAACCCTAAAAAATCATTCTTTGCTCTTGATCAAGGGAAACTCCTGGGTTTTATTGTATCTCAGGATGGCATTTATATCGATCCTGATCGGATCAAAGAGATTTCTGAGATCCCATTCCCTCATAATAAGAAATCGATGCAGTCATTTCTTGGCCAGATTAATTTTGTTAAAAGATTTGTACCAGATTTTTCTCATATTATTTTGCCCCTCCAAGCAATGATTAGGAAAAATGCAGTCTTTAAGTGGGGATTAGTAGAAAAAGAAGCTTTTGATTTGATAAAGCAATCCATTATCAACGCCCCCTCCTTAATTACTCCAAATTTCTCTAATCCTTTCACATTGTATACTATCGCATCAAGTTCTTCATA
>APFE031191431.1:24821-60861 GCA_000404065.3 Pinus taeda
AAGCCAATTTACCTCGGATATTGGAAGTCCATAAAAATATATTGTTTACAGAATGGCAGACACAAATATTAAAGGTAGAAAGGGCAGCATCAAGGTGTACATTAACCACTGGTAATTTGGCCGATCTAGTAAATGATACTCTATATTTGGCCAATATTGCTTCCCAATGCACGCCTGGTAAGATTACTACTGCATATACATTGGAACAAACATGCTACCCTGATTTAGGAAACAGAGCAAGGTTAATTACCGCGGTTAACTCTTTAGACATGGATGCATATTGGCGGTTTCTAATCAAGCCGCATGAACAAAGATCTGCTCTCAAGTGCCTAACCGATGCCATTCAATGCATGATCCCCGATATCCAGGACTCCACCTATGCTGCCCAGCTCAGTTCCAGGCTCAAAAAACCTCCTGAAGTTGAGCCAATGCTCGCCATCAATCAACTCAGGTACAAGGGAAAGCAGCCGACAGAGTGATTCATCGTTCAGCAACTCCGATCGCCATCAAAATAGGAACAAGAATTTATTGACATCAACTTAGTTAGCTTTTCTGTTTTTATAGATATTTTAGATTAACATAGTATTTATAGACCCTTTCATGCATTTAGAAAGGGTCGTAAAATTTTGTATAAGACTTAACAGACTGAAGTTTGCACTATTGTGCTTCAGCCTTTATTCTTTTATGAAACTCGACCAGTCGTTCTTACTTTAATGAAGAAATTTCTTTATACAATTGTGCACTATTGTCGTTGATTGAAGAATGTTTATGCATTAAGGGAAGAACTACACATAGAGATTGATATCTGGGAGTGGCAAGCAGCTCATATGGTATTTCTATCTGTGTTTGAAGTCATTCTGTGTATGTGAATTGTTATGTAATTATTCTTGCTATTGTTGATTATATGCATGCGCTATAACAACAAATCTTATTTATTCCACTATTGGGTGTTTATATGATGTGCCTTTACTTTTAAATCATGTATGTGACAATGATATGAATGTATAAAGTGTGGTAATTTCGCTTCAATCGATCCGCTTAACTATTTAAGCACAACAATCTTAAATGATTCAATATCTATGTCTTAAAGATGCAGTCATCTATATGTTTGTCTTTTAGACATAGAGCATCAAAAGCTATGCTTTAGAGCTCAATAGATTCCCGAGATAGTTTCATTTATTTATATTTCTGTCAATAGTTTTAGCCTTCCGCCTACCATTAGTGTTATCTATAAAGCATTCACTCATCCCATTTATCTATTTCTGGGAAACTGGTCACATTACCCCCAGTCGGAGCCACTATCCCAAACGGAAAAGGAGCTGCACTAAGGTCCGGACCGGGTGGTTTCCCCAATGTTGTTGCAGCGATTTTCGAGGCATCAACAGGGCAGTAAATTGGTGGTGACGAAATCACATTTCATGTCTTGATGCTCCTAGGATTTGAAAAATAAGTCATGATTGTAGGAGGGTTTTCTCCAAAGTTTGTACCCTTGTTCAATAGAAATGAACACTATGGTAACATAATCCCCATTTTATGTTGGGGAAGTGGGTCCAAAATGTCTCCTTTCACATTGACCATTCCTATTTATGTTGGATATTTTGTTATTGGGGGATCTTTTCATATATTTTTGTCATTTTATCATGCTGCTAATGATTTTGCGAGAAAAAATTAACTATCTTTTGACCAAGAACATGGAGTTCCATCACATTCACTCTAGACTTGAGGTATTTTATCGAAACTGGCATATAAGGTTATGATTCAACAATATTATCAATGCATTATTCAACTTTCCCACACCATTTCTCTGCACCTTAGGGCCCAAACTAATTAGGTTGCATCATTAACCCTATCCTTTTTCACATTGTAACTTGTGTGGTAGAGCGTATCCTTCATGAGTGCCTTAAAATAAGACCTGATTTCCTTTTTGGTGCCCACTTTGTATTTATTTGTAGGTTCAAGGGATCCCCTTTAGTGCCCACCATGACATCAACATTGAAACTCGTGCCTCTCTTTGTCTATTATTTTTTTCCATTATGACATTATATCACCCCCCTTTTATCATTTCCTTTTGGTTTCTTATGATCACAATGTTCAATGTCTTGCTAGATGCTATTATAACACATCTTTCCTTCATTTTGCTTTTCAATCATACAGTGTTGCTTGACCCATTTCCTTTTGCATTATCCTTTCTTGTATCCTACAACCCATTTTTACCCTTTAAGAGAGCCCACTCCGATGAGTTGATTTCCATTGGTTGAAATGTTTCCACTACCTCCTACTTTTCATAGGTTGGTTCTATTAGCCTCAAACAAAGATTCATATTGTTATACAACTTATCTCTCTAGAATAAGATTTATTTTTCTCTTATTTTCATGCTCATTAAATAATGAAAATATTAAGCTCAATTTTACTTCTTTTCATGCTTGTTAAAATAATTGAAAATGACAAGTTTTTTCTGTACTTCCATACTCATTAGTCAAGATGAACTTGGCGAGCAATACCTTATCTCTTTTCATGCTTGTTAAAAAATGAGATAAACATGAGTGTACTTTTATCTATTTTACTGCCTCACATTTTGAGTATTATTTCAACTCTTTTTTAGTCTTCCTAAAATTGAATGAAAAAGACATTATCAAGCTCACTAAACTATGAAAGAGATCCTCTATGAAAAACGGGAAAGAGGGGAAGAGCCTTTTATCCTTTTTTTTAGCATGGAAATTATTATTTTCTCTTGAACATGGCACTTATTTGAGTCATTCTCTTACATTTGTTGTTTATTGGGATTTATAGATAGACCATCAGCATGACTCAACATTCTATTATTGAGTTATTACCTCACCTGATTGGTTACCCTTTCAGTCTCTAGGCTGTGATGATGCCTCCTATCTAATCATTGTGTCTATATGGTATTTTTCATTCCAAGCTACCAAATTCACATTTGCATTGTGTTCTTATATGTTCAAGGCAAGTGCTAGCTAGAGTTGTCCATTTGTAAGTATTTTTATACCTTCTGTGTCAGCCATCCACTTATCAGTTTTGCATCAATTGTTTAGGTGTTATCACCCAAGACCTCATCAAGGTGTTAGATTCATCTCAAATAATGAAGGATACATCAAGGCTCTCATTTGATTGATATTTTACCATCAATGTCAACACCTTATCTAGGATGTAGATTTAGAAATAGTCTAGTACCTTAGAACTTACAATCCTCAGTGGCAGGTTTCCTTGCAGTTGAAAATGGGTTTTCCTGATTATTCCATATTGATGGATTCTCTATGTTCTCAACATCAACTCATTCACTCACACATCATGTATTTTTCTCAATACCTTGGGAACCATTTTCCTTGTTTGTGGTCTCCCTCAACTTATTAATGGGATCCATCAATTCTTGGAAATTATACCATATCTCTACATGCTTGAAATCATCTCATTCATTCACATGTAGTTGAGTCATACCATCAAGATGAGTCAATTACCATGGAAGGCTACCTCACCCATGCATATTTCCTCTTCTAATTTGCATTGGAGAATGTATTATGTACTTTGAAGGTCATCCTTTAGTCACTACTTTTGGTGTCTGCATCCCTACTAATAGTTATTGTGCCAGAGATCTACATTGTATCATGACTAGTCCTAGATGATATGAGTCCACAAGATGTTGTATGGTAGATCATGCTCTATTGTTTCAGTACCAAGTATGGGTAAGCATACCTCGAGGATGTACTTTATATAAATATATATATATATATATATATATATATTACACACACACACTACACACATATATTATAAATTACATACATATATAATACATATACTATATATATGTGTGTGTTGTTGTGTTATGATAATAAGCTAAATTACATATACTATACACACACACACACAACACACATATATTTATCTATATATATAGTATTATTATATAAATATAATATAATATTATTATATATATATTAGATTATGTATATTGTAATATGTAGATATGTGTATATATACATATTCTCTCTCTCTCTCTCTCTCTCTCTCTCTCTCTAATATATATATAATATATAATATATATATAATAATATATATAATATATAATACATATAATATACATATACATATACATATACATAAACAACTATGATTTTCACAACCTTTGTAGGCTCTACGTTCATGGATCCCTCCCTCCACCTAGATTATAGGTTTTGTTGTAATGTATTTCGACCATTATTTTCTCTTCTAGCCTCATAAATTAGAGAGCATATGTTATAGCTCAAAATTTTGCCACCTTTGGTTCATTAGAGAAGAACAATATATTGCAAGTTAAGATGTGGAAAGTGGTCAATGAAATCTTAATAAAAGACCATTTTTATGCCTTCAACACTAACCTACCACTAGTAGACAAAACTAGTAGGATTAACAATACTCCAAATGGCTTGATAGGGTAAACTAGAAGGCTAACAATGCTCTAGTTACACCGTAAAAGGGAGCATAAGTGGAAGTGAAAATGAATACATGTAAACGGGGTCAAAGTTGATCACTTTCGTTGGATAAGGATGAAAGGAACATATTGAATAATGTTAATAAAGTGTCTATATTCAATGTGATTACTCCTAAAATATACTTATAAAATAATTTCCATCCATTAAAGAAGGGGAGGAAAAGTTTTCGGTAATGAAGTTATACCAAAATATAGATTTATGGGCTTCCTTCTAATAAGCCACAAACATTGTTCACATTAACAGTGAGTTTTCGTGAGAGGGAGATCATGGACGTGGATTGTGGAGGAGAAATGAATAGAAACCTTAGTATAATATGAGAAAATAACTCTTTCCCCCACAAAAGTAACGTATTTATGTTTGTTTAATGTTAATATATTTTGTTTTGGTTTCGTGCTAATGCTAACAAGTAATGTAGAAATATGGATATGGTATATTGTTTTCTATGTGTAGGTATTGAGCATGGGAAAACTAGGATCAAATATCTCTGAAGGAATTTCTAGCTAACTACTACAAACATCCACCTCTCAATAGAAGGTGCACCATACTCTTTCCTATTACTATTTCCTTCATTTTCATATGCATTTGTGTGGGATTGATTGATTGTAAACCCTACTATGTGTGACAAGACTTAGGGAATATTGTGGGTGAAAAGTACCCTATCACTATAGAAAAAATATTTATAAACAAAAAATCATTGGAAAAGTGGTACTGATGGGGATACAACCCATAGATAAGTTGTCCCCTCCAAAGGAAATTGGACCTCTAGAAAAATGAATTCTCTCGGATGCAAAACTACCCCAAGGATTCTATGATCCTTCAAAAGCATCACTAAACCTATATTGACTAGGAACATGTATAGAACCCCCTAGAAGATTACCTATATATTTCTATCTTATGGTAGAGATAGTGACTATAGGGATGATTGAACTAGGTGGGAGACACCCAACTTTCATATGTGGACTCTATCTTTCCCCTGTATTGAACATAAATCTATGAGGAGGAAGGGACATTGATAAACTATGGAAACTACCTCGGGTTGTAGAAGCAACTAGTGGTAGGCCCCAAAGTGAAGAAAGAAACATAGTCAACATAAGAGTATTAGACCCTATCACACTGAGAGAATGTAACAAAGACATCATAGATGAAATACTGGACATATATGGTGAATAAGGTCCCATCTCTCCCATGGTGGAAGCACCAATCTCACTAACCATTTGATGAGGAAACAAGGAAAATGGTTGAGAAAAGTTGACACTAACTTAAACTAATACAAGGTTAAGAGGATTAATCATATGTGGGTATACATTTTCTAGTGGAATTTCATATACCACGTCAAGGATGAGTTAGTATTTCCCTCCTACAAAAAAAATAACCCTCTTGAACTTAGTTTGATCTATGCCCTTATATGGTGGAGATATCTTATATCCCTATGATGGTGGATTGTCTTCTTTGGGACGGATATTTATCAATATTTCAGACCAACAGATATTTGGGTTTTTTATGGTGAATATTTAGATTTAAATAATTAGTTGATACGCCCATATGGAAAAACTAGACTTGAACAAAACAACACGCTCAATAAAATACCCTACAAGATATAACTATAACCACCACTCCCACATTTACCAACTTTCATCGTCCTGTCGAGGTAAACATGATATGAGGGCTACTATGACATGACCCTACCTCCTAGGCCCCATCAAGGAAGTGGGGTCTACCATTGATGACAACTTACATTTCACAACATCCTACAGGACCATAGGACACTCAAAGGCTGAGAAAACATCCCATTGAAAAAACCTAATCTAGAACCCTCCTTCTCTTCCCTGGGCCCTCAACCACACCCACAACAAGGCATCCACATGGTTTGTAGCCTCTCCATGCATAATCTTACATCCGTGTGATTGCAACCATATTTTTCTAGTTAGGAGAATGTGAATCCAAGATATGAGCTCACATTCCAAGTCAACGTCAAGACCACTTCTCAGAACTTCTTGTAGCTTTCCAAAATCAATAATGACATGACAACAATGATATACATACAATTTGAAGGAAAAGTTTGACCTATACTACCTAGAACATGACAGGAATTTCATCAAACATATTGAGAACATGTAATCTATAGGTCATGAATTCATATCTAAACATAGGGGTCTAATACTTATCTAAGAATCATTAAGAAGTTCTAGTTCCCTCTCATAATAGCTACAACAAAAATTTTTAGCTCATGCATTCATTAAACATTTATCATCTAATCAAGATATATCAAAATCCATAACTAGAACCTGTTATGAAACCATGCTTATAACCAACATATAACCGGAATCATAACCATGATAGAGAAACCATCAAAGCCACATATTAACAAGTACATGTACTCATGAAATACAATGGGAAAAGATCTTTTATTAACATATACAAAAGCCAACCAAGTTAGGGACTTCCATGTACTACCTGACGATAGATTGAGCTGAACCAAATCTTTCTTTCATCCAATCACCCCTATTCCATATTCCAAGCATGAATGTGGGCATTATGACAAAACCAACTAGAGCTTCCTGGAGAAACTGGTAAAGGGATCTCTAGGCCCAAAATAAGAACATAAATAACCAGGGCTTCCAAGAGATTAAACCACCTCCACCCTCAAGGCTTTACCACAATCCCACCAAAATCGGTCAAGGGATTACTAGGCACAAAACAAGCTATGATGCCTCAGAATTGTTTCACCAATACCTTGAGGAATTTACCTATCACTTCCCTTAGGATTTATCGCAATCTCACCAAAAATAATCAAGGGATTCCTAAGCCCTATGGGACTTTTCCCGAGAATACCTCACCTGGTTCCAAAACCATCTAGAAATCCAAAGCTCAATCAAATAAAAGAACCCCATCACACGATGGCTATCTGGAAATGGAAAGGAATAGATGAAACCATTATCACTCTTGGAAAAATCCATGCCAATGATAGCAAGAGAACCAATAGACACATGCATGTACCATGCATTCATAAACTAGCTAGGAAATCACACATGCAACGTGTTACCTGCAAGTCTTCCTATTGAAGCTACTTGCTCCAACTTTTCCTTGATTTTCCTTTGATTTCCTTTGCCGTCTTGTCCTTCCTTGGATTTCTTGCTCGATTTCTCTTCTTAGTGCTTCTCTCTCTCTGAAACCAATTCCAAAGCCAACTTGACAAAACGTTATAAACTGATCCTTAAAAGCCTTTTTATCATTGAGGGATTTATTTTCTTCAATTTTCTCCATTTTCCCTTCGATTTCCTTCTAATTCAAATTTGTGGCCTTTCATATCCCTTTTCTCCTATTTTCCTTTATTTTCATAAATAAAATGCCAATTAATGCCTCTTTTCTTTTTCAAATACTTTTCCAATGCCCCTGCCAATTTCCTTATCCATACTAAAACAAAACGAACACCCACTAAGATGTTTTACCCAACATTAATTTTGGAATACATGTTTGATGACATTAGTCTTATTTTGCTTTATTGACTTTATTACATTAAAATTTAACCTAGTGTTGTTTTAGACATTGCCCCCCTTAGGGGAACATCATCCTCAGTGTTATATGACACCTATGACCAACAAAACCAGTGAAAACCAAAACATACATCCCATGGAGATTTATAACTTATATGGATGAAGTATTTAAAATGAACAACCTGCTGAAAGGAAAAAACAACATGACAAACATAACAACATGAAAACCATACCGCTTATTGAGAACTTTATAACAAAACTCATTGTGATATTTACCACAACAACCAAAATATATACATATATGAAAGCTCCTTTTCCTTACCTCACAAAAAATGAAGGATACATAGCCCACATGTGATCAACCATCTCCCATGTAGCTTCATCAAGCCCAAGGTGCTTCTACTGCACTTTAACTTTCTTGATTGCTCAATTCCAGAGCATGAGTTTTTTCCGCTGCAATATGCACTGAGGTTCCTGCTAGAATTCTTCTTATAGATCAACCTGCAACACAAACTAGGAAATCAAATATTTAACATCCTTCACATATCTCTTAAGAAATGAAACATGGAAAACATAATGGACTTTCACTGTCAGTGGTAGTGAAAGTTTGTAGGCCATTGGTTCAATCCTCTCAAGGATCTCGAAAGGCCCACAATATTGAGGTTCCAACTTAGCACATTATCTAATCCTCAAGGAGCTCCTCTTGGGCTTGATGCCTAAGTACACACGCTCCCCAGCCTGAAATTCCTTAAACAGCCTGTGCTCATCTGCATAAATGTTATTCTTATCTTATGATTTCTTTATATTCTTCTTGATAACTTTCATTTCATGTTCCATCTCTGCCAACATTTCTAGTCCAATCAATACCTTTTTCACTAGATTGCTCCAAATGATACGCATATTATAATTCCACCATAAAGTGCCTCAAATAGATTTATCCTTAGTGACTCTTGATACCCACTGTTGTACGAAAAATAAACCAGTGGAATATAGTTCTCCCACCTCTTCTACTAGTGCATAACATAAATCCTCAACATGTCGTCCAAAATCCTGTTGACCCTCTCTGTTTGTCCATTTTTCCATGGATGGTAAGTTGTACTAAAATCCAACTTTGTACCCAAGCCTACAAATAACTCCTTCTAAAAATAGGAAGTGATATTGGAATATGAGTTGAGTACAATATTCTTAGGAATACCAAGAAATCTCACTATCTTCCTAATGAAAACCTCCACTACCTCACTAGTTAAATAAGTAGACTTAATTGTTATGAAGTGAGCTACCTTTTTCAACCTGTCAACAACAACCATTATGGAATTATGTTTTCAAATGTCCTTGACAAACCTGTGATGAAATCCATAGAAATGACCTCCCATTTCCATTCCATAATGGAAATTCGTTGTAGTAAACTACTAAGATGATTGCACTCTACTTTTACCTGTTGACAATCAAAACAGTTGGTGATGAACCTAGCTACCTATTTCTTCAGATTCAACCAATAGTAGAATATTCTTCACTATTGTTAGAGTCTTATGATATCATAGATTTCCTTAATATGGCTTAACATGAAATTACCTCAATATAAGTTGCTTGAGTTCATTGTTATCTGACACATAGATCCTATCCATAAATCTCACCAAACCACCTATCATCAGATGATAATCCACATCTCAATCACCTGTACCCTGCTTCTATAACCTATGCTTAAGAGCCCTATACTTTTCATCTTGTTTTCTTGCCTATAAGATCTGATCCTATAAATTTTTCTTATATGAACTCATAGCTACTATGTGATTTACATGCACTCTTCTCCTAAGATCATTTGCAACCCTGTTCTCCTTTCCCTTGATGTACTTGATCTCAGAGTCAAACTCATTGAGCATGACCAACCATATAGCTTTCCTGGAATTCAATTTAGGTTGTTGAAACAAATATCTTAGCCCACCGTGATCACTTATCAACACAAGCCTCCTGCCAAGAAGATAATTCATCCACATATTTAATGCATGAATGATCACTGCCAACTCTAGCACATGTGTCATAATTTTTCTCATGCTCATTCAAATTCCTTGACTCATAGCATATTATCCACCCTTCCTGCATAAAAACTCCACCAAGTCCTCTCTTTAAAACTTCTATACATATCAAACACTCTTTAGCTAGACCTGCAATATTTCATACTGGAGTGTGGGTAAGAAACTACTTCAACTCCTCAAAACTAGCTGCACATTCCTTTATCCATTGAAATTTATTTCCTTTCCTCTGCAAGGATGTGATAGTATAGGCAATCTGTGAGAAGTTCTTAATGAACCTCCTATAATAACTTGCTAATCCCATGAATGATCTGACCTCATCCACATTCCTAAGAGTTTCCCATTCCGTGACAACTCTAATTGTTTCTGGATCTATGACTATGCCTTCTTTGGAGACAACATGTCCCAAGTAATGCACCTCTATCTGAAAGAAGTTGAATTTACTAAGATTGACATAGAAACTAATGATCTCTTAATAATATCAATACTGCTACTAAGTGTTCGACATGCTCTTCCTCATTATTAGAATATATCAATATATCATCAATGAATGCAATCACAAAATTTTCGAGATAAGGATGCATCGCACTATTCATCAAACACATGAAAGTAGTTGGAGCATTAGTCAAGCCAAAAGGAGCCACAAAAAACTCATAATGCCCATACTTGTTCTAGAAAGAAGTCTTGTAGATGTCCTCTTCTTTGATATGTACCTCATGATATCCTAATCTCAAATAAATCTTTGAGAACATCGTTTCTCCCTTCAATTGATCAAACAAGTCATCAATCCGCGAAAATGGATACATGTTCTTGATCATCACCTTGTTCAGCTACCTATAATCAATACAAAACTTGAGAGTACTATCCTTCTTCACAAACAACACTAGAACACCCCAAGGTGATACACTCGGCATAATGTATCCCTTTTCAAGATTTTATTTCAACTGCAACTTCAATTCCACTAGCTCTAGAGTGCTCATCTTGTAAGGTGCCTTTGATGTTGTTCTTGCTCCTGGCACCAACTCAATAGAAAATTCAACTTCCCTGTGAGGTGGAAACTCTGAAATCTTTGTTGGAAATATATCTTGAAACTATTGCAAAGTCAAGTACCTCTTCAAGACTTCTACATCCTCAACATCCTTACCTTTATCACTAGAAACATGCATTGCAAACAATGCACACCCTTTCTTGTAACCTCCCTTTGCCTTCACAGTTGTAATCATTCTTACTAATGTAGGATTCTTCTTACCCTGCAAGATTTTTTGTTCTCCATTGTCATTCAAGAACTCAATAGCCTTGTCATAACAATCCACCTTAGTCCTTTGAAGATACAAGCAATCCATACCCAGAAGCGTAATGTATGATCCCAGTGGAAACACATTCAGATGCGTTGAAGTAGCTACCATTCAGCTCAAGTGCACAAGATCTTACCCTATGATGAACTCTTTTCTTAGTACATGTAGCCAACTACACTAACCAATACTTTGCATGCACTTTTTTTATCAAACCACACTTTTCCACTAGGTTAGGGTTGACATAACTATAATTAGATCTAAGTTCAATAAAAATAGAAACAACTTGATCATAGAGCTTACCTTCCATATCAATAATATATGCTTGGTAATCCACCTACTTGTTATCAAATGATACATAGATCTGAGGAATTCTCTGCTCGACATCCCCAACTGTCTACACCTCCTAAGCACTATAGATTTGAGGCCTACCATCCTAATATGATGAACAATCATTCTTTAGATGATTGTTACCACCTATCCAACACTGTAACTCTATCCTACCATCACCTCTATTCTACTACTCTCCAGGCTACAACCCTTGTCCCTTTTCTACTACATTAAACTTCTTGTAACGAGAAACATTCTCTTTCTCAACTACATCATAATGTATTACTTTATTTGGTGGCCTTTTTCCCTTAGCCTTATCATTCCCTTTCCAACCTTGCTTAAACTCAACCTTATGCTTCAATTTCTCATAATAGTGTTTCAACTTCCTAATGACTTCTTCCAGCAACTAGGGCTCATCATACTCAATCCTATCCTTAAATATTAATGGCAATCCACTAATAAATATTTTAAATTTGGTTTTGTCATCCTTAAGATACAACACATACCTCAAAAACTCTAAGAACTTAGTCATTTACTCATCATCTTTCATCTATCCCATCTTCAGCTCATAGAACATGTTGCATTTTCCATCATAGCACCTCTATGACAAGTACTTCTTCCTGAATATTCTCTTGAATTCATGCCAACTCAACTCCTTTGTCATGATGTCTCTAACACACTTCACATCTTCCCACCAAATGTTTGTTTTCCATTTGAGACTGAAAATAACTATTGTGGCCTTCATGTTCTTTGCGTATTCATGCAACAAAAATAATTTCTTCATTTTGAAAAACCATGCCATTACATCTTCCCATTTCTTCAAATTTCCATTGTATGTAGGTGGCTTGGATTTCTTGAACTCATTCAACCAATATCCCTTATCACTCCTCCTATAAGGATCATATTGATGATGACCATGATACATTTCTAGAGTCCTAGAACTAGAGTAGAATCCATATCCACTGCCTCTCCTATCAAGTTTATATAAGAACCTTCCATCTCTGACTGTGTCATGCCTATATGACCTATGCACACCATGATACCTTCTGCTATATGCCCCATTAGTCTTATCCTTTGTCCATAACTGATCTATGGTTGTCCCTATTACTACAAGTTTGAAAAACTGTGAAGGATAATTGCATTGACCCTTGCTTGTTTCTCCTATGCCCTAACAAGTCTTTCCTGTGACTAAATTATACTATCATTATCTGCTTTACAAATTCTAGTGTTTTCCTTTAAACTTCTCAAGGTGTCTGCAAAGTCCAGAGAGTACTCATCTCTTGGTTGATCATATGATTTGTAAGGGGAGTCTTAGGAAATGTAATCCACCATTTTTCTGGTCATCTTGATCTTCTTTTTCCTCCAAGCATATCATGTAAAATAAACCAAATATAAACATAATCAACATACCTCAGTGAAGTTCAGGGGAGGCTATCTCGTCTGCAAAATCATTCAAGATTATCACAATACATGTATATACATAACTGTATCAATATATCGACATCATGCATGATAACAACAACGAAGTACCACAACCTCATGCACGACAACCATAACCATGACAATGCATTCATAAAAACCATATAGACATTGACATGTATGTATGACAAACACATTTCACCCATTTAGTCAAGTATTTGGACCATGCTCTAATAATAATCTATAACCACCCCTCCTACATTTACCCACTTTCACTGACCTATCAGGGTAAACATGATCTGAGGGATACTATGACATGGTCCAACCTCTTAGGTCTCATTAAGGAAGTGGGGCCAAATACTAACAATAATTGATATTTCACAACATCCTATATGGGCTATAGGACACTTAGAGGCTGAGAAACTATCCTAAATGGCCAAACCTTGAGTTGGAATCCTCCTTCTCTATCGTGGTCCCTCAACCGCACCCCAAAAAAGGCCTTCATGTGGTTGGGAGCCTCCAACCACATGCACAAGCTTACATCCATGTGGTTACAACCCTATTTTTCCCATTAGGAGCATGTGATCCCTATATCTAAGCCTAGATTCAAGGTCAGCCTTTAGACCATTACCCAAAACATCCTGTAAATTATCATAATCAATAATGACATGACAACAATGCTAGAAATACACATTTGAAGGAAAAATTTGACCTAGACTATCTAGAACATGACAAGAATTTTGTCATACATATTAAAAACATGTAATATATAGGTCATGAATGCATATATGAACATAGGGTTTTGATACTTATCTTAGAATCATCAATAATTTTTAGTGCCCTCTCATAATAGTTTCAAAAAAATTTGTTAGCTCATGCATTCATTAACCATTTATTATATAATCAAGACATATCAAAACCCATAACTAAAACCTATTATGAAACCATGCTTATAGCCATCATATAACCAAAATAATAAGCATGATATAAAAACCATCAAACCCACATATTAACAAGTACAAGTACTCATGAAATACAATGGGAAAAGAGCTCTTATTAACATATGAAAATCCAACAAAGTCATGGACTTCCTCGTACCACCCAACCATAGATTGAGTTGAGCTAGATCTTTTGTGCCATATTCCAAGCATGCATGTGGTATTTTAAGACAAAAATAACTAGGGATTCCTAGAGATTAAACCACCTACACCCTCAATATTTACCACAATATCACCGAAATTAGTCAAGTGATCACTAGGCCCAAAAAAAGAACACAAATAACATGGATTCCTAGAGATTAAACCACCTCCACCCTCAGGTTGTACCGCAATCTCGCCAAAACTAGTCAATGGATTAATAGGCACAAAAAAAACTTGGATGCCTCATAATTTCTTCACCAATACCTTGAGGAATTTGCTTTTCTCCACCCTCAGGTTTTACAACAATCCTACCAAAATCATTCAAGGGATTCCTAGGACCTATGGGATTTTCCTAAGACCACCTCACCTGGTTCCAATACCATCTGGTAATCCAAATGTCAACCAAATAAAAGAACCCCATCATACCATGACTATCTGGAAATGGAAAGGGAAGGTTAAAACAATGTCACACCTAGAAAAACCCATGCCAATGATAGCAAGAGAACCAAATACAAACATGAATGTACCATGAATTCATAAACTAGGAAATCACGCATGCAACTTGTTACTTGCAAGTCTTCCTGCTGAAGCTGCTTGATCCAAGTATTCCTTGCTTGTCCTTTGCTTTCCTTTTCCTTCTTGTCCTTCCTTTTCTTTCTTTCTTGATTTCTCCTCTTGGTGCTCCTCTCTCTGAAACCAATCCCAAAGCCAAAATAACAAAAATCTATGAACTTATCCTCAAAATACTTTTTACCATTGAGGCCGCTATTTTCTTCAATTTCCTCTATTTTCCCTTCAATTTTATTCTCATGAAAATTTGTGACCTTTCAACTCCCTTTTCTCATTTTTTTCCTTTATTTTAATAAATAAAATGTCAATTAATTCCTCTTTTCCTTTTCAAATCCTTTTCCAATTTCCTTAGCCATAATAAACAAAAATGAACAGCCATAGCACGCATTTCCCAAAATTCAGCTTGGAATATGTGTCCCATGACCTTCTTCTTATTTTTCATTTATTAACTTTATTACACAAACCTTTAACTCAGGGATGTTACAATAAAATTTAAACCACCTATACATATATCTCCTAAAATAAAATTAAGTGATGAAGTCCCCAAGGACCTTAGAGTATTAAAGGAATGAGAAGAAATCACTCCAACCTCCTTACACCTACCTTGACTAGTTCAAGTGAACCTGATGGAGCTGAGCATCACCCCTAGGAGCGTTGATATAGTGATTAACGTCTGACTGAGGTACCATGCAGAATTCACATGCACAATCACCTAGGTCAGATCACTAAAATTAGTTCACTAATGTTAGCACATCACAAAATAAAAAAATGTGTGATCTAGACCATATGCATAGGGAGTGGGGATTTCACTCAAAAAATTTTGGTGTGATTTCATTCTTGAATACCATGTGAGAGTAATTTTTTATCAATTATTTGATGTGATAGTGGATTAATACCTTTAATGGAAGTGGTTTCAATTTTGTAGGCTTGGAGAGTTTCCTTTCTAAACCTATTTCAAGTTTATACACCCTAGTCTAATGTTGGTTTGTTATGACCATAATGTCTAATTATTTTATTATAATTTTTTTCTATTGATGTCATTTACTGCAGGGAATGGAGTGCAACTATGATGGTGTTAAGAGACTCAAAACCAATCTAATATGAAAACTATATGAAGAATTAAAATGATTTTCAATTCAATGAAAACTAGCTAAAGGGTCAAAAATCATTCTCCTTTTCTTTGAAATGATTCAAATCTAAATGGAAAAAAATACTAATCAGCCACCAAAGTAGGCTCACAATGTTAGACAATGAATTGAAATATCAAATAAATGGATGTAACAACCTTAAATCAACCAAAGAAAAGTGTAAGATTCATGAAAATCTCCCAAGATAAGACAGGTATGGATCTGATGTGGGAGATATCTATTCCTTTCTTGGGAAAAAAATATATATTTAGGCCTAAAAAGTAAAGGTGCAAATTATATCACTTAAAAATTGCAAATATAGTGGGCCATCAATCCCTTAGAGATCACAGGGTGTGTGACATGGTTGCTTTGTGTGTGAAGTCACTCTGTAAAGAACTAGTAGGGAGAAACTAAGTACTATAATAAAAGGTTTTGGAATAATGAGAATCATATTCGAGTCATGGTCTATGGATATGGCTTGAAATAGACCTAGAGAAGATTGCAATTGACAAAGTATCACTAAAAAAAGTCAAAAGTAAGGGATACTGAAAAGAGAAGGAAAACACAAGATATTTCTCCCCACTAGAGTTTCTAGTTATATTTTCCATGATTTTACTAAATGGAATAGGGACTATTGTCCTATAATATCTCGCCTCTCAGTGTACCAAATGGTGGTTAGAAAAAAAAAACAATATTCCCTAGGTCCTATCACATGCAATTTCATTCATAACATCAAAAAAAGGAGAAGAGACTATATCTGGATATCCTCACATGTTGGTGTTGATTATAGATTTGATATTGTAGTTAAATATCTTACTCCTCACTCAAATATCCTACTCTTGTGGTGCAGGTAAATTCTCAATGTGGACACAAGCAAACAAACAACAACAACAAACATGATAGCAAACAATATTCTATTCAACCTACTTAATAGGTCAAGGTACATTAAGCCATAAAGACGCAAAATGAAACTTCATCTAGGAATTCAATCAATAGTTGTATTCATATCAATCAGAAAGAGATTACAACAAATTCCTTGACATTGTTGGTCTCCTCCGATGTATCCGGGTTCCCACACTTCTTCTAGCATCTCATGGATAGCCCCAACAATGTAATTTTTAAGGCCTCTTCCCTCTAGTTTCAAACCAAACCAAAACACAATATTCTCCCTCAAACATACACTAGAAAGCTACAAGCTATGGATGTCTTGTTGATCATTCAAAATCACTCCAAAAACTAGTTTAGCTTGGGAAAATATAAGTTTATATAGCTTGGATGGATGGGAGATGGTTCCTATCATCATGGGAGAAGGTCTTATCTCTTGAGTTTGTTCCATCCTAATAGGGGAAAGGAGCCCAAACTAACTTCCTCAGCTCCATCCAACCCAACCATTACCAGACTTCTGTTACGAAGCTTCTAGAGCTGGAAGCTTCAACTCCATATTTAAAAAACTTTCCAAAATAGGATCAGTGCGACTAGAAAATGGCTCAGTCACTCCATACGGTGCTAAGGCTAGTTTTAATCTCTGAAAATTAGCGCAAGTAGGAAAGTGGTCAGTAGCGCCAGTCTTGTAAACTGGTATAGAAGGAAGATTCTTGGGAAATGATGCAAAGGGAATTATTTTTCTCATGAAGAGGGACATACTGGGAGTTTCTTCATGATGGGAAAGCATTTCGGATTCAGTGTAGAGGTCCTCCAGGATTTTGGATGGGGAGTACAGGGACAGTGACAAAATGTTGTGTATCATATGCCCCCTAAAGCGTGAAGGCTGAACTAGAGTGAGGGGTTAAATGATTTACAAGTGGATGCGGGGAATCAGAGTCCGTCGTCGAAAAACTTGCAAGCAGGCATAGATACATATACATCACTGAAAGCTCTAAGAAATGATACATGAATCGTGGTATGGATGAAACCATCTAGAGAATGATCATGTAAATGGATCCAAGGCATGGGCATAGCTCGCCAATAGAAAGTATAATCACGAAACCAAGGTATGGTCATAGCCATCCAATAATGAGAAGGATCACATATAACAAATCATGGTATGGTCACAGCCATCCATTTGAAAGATACATGTATATCAACATGATCATGTCACATCTCCTCGCAACCTGGACTTGTGTAATCTGAGCCTAGGTTCTCCCACTCCAAATGACCCGGTCAAAGTGCAAATCCTAACATGTGAATGAATGTGTTGAAGTTGAACATGCTAGAAAATCGCTTGATTACCGGTCAATGATGTGAATCGTTAACAAGCACTAGAGAAACCACCAATAATGACAACGGCTGTTAAGGTACCAATAGCACAGTTCAAAGAATGTGAATAAAGTAATTGAAGTCGAACACCCATGAAATCACCCGATCGAAAGCTAATGATGTGAGCTTGTCGTTGAGTGCGAAGTATGTGCCATTAAGGCATGCAAGCTCTAAGGTATTGGAAGGAAGTCTCTTGTCTAGCTTCCTGGATATTGAGCCGAAGTCGAAAGGAAGCGACCATGTCGAAGGAGGGCCATGATGTATTCCACATCATTGACACAAGACAAAGGGATGCAAACGATTTTAGATGATATAGAGAATCAAGGGTAAGTGTAACTACGAAAGGACTAACTCTTGAACATATTAGTGACACGATTCTGGAGTTTGGCAGCTTTTGGATCCATAGGATTAGTGGTCATGATAACGTGGCAAAGATCAAATGGAAGGAAGAAATGAACAGCCCAACCTAGGAAGGTCAAGTATGAAAAGGAGGATATCCCAACCTGGCACGAAGCAAAAAGTGTCATGTATCGAGACTAAACTGCTGACACGAGTGATAGAATTTCCAATTTCCCACCACCATTTCTGCTAGGTACCCCAATTATTTTTTATTACAAGTTTGAAGGGGATAACATGTGCTTGTGTTGTACGTTCATCCTTTAGATGAATCTGACCTAGTAAGTCTAATGAGCTCGAGGAAGGAGAAGCTCACATTCATCATGGCGATGAATCCAATTTTGTTTAATGTTTTAACGAGTCTGACAAAGGGGTAAATTAGTACATTTTTCATGTTTAGAGAGTTTGAAAAAGACATGGAAAAGAAAACTCCACATGGTCCCTTTTCATATATTTGTGTCTCTTGAACTTGAAAAGGTAGAAAACGATACTTGAGATAACCACTTGACCATTTGAGTCAAGGAATACCTTTTTTGTAAATAGTTCATCCCAACCTGAAAGGGGTAATCGTATACTGGGTGAATGACGCTTCATAGGCTTTAATGAGTTCAAAATGACAAGAACTCAATAATATTTTTGTGTTTAAAGGGTCGCAGAAGAGCTTGAAAGCCAACCCCCAATTTTAATTCTCTTTTACGATTCAAAAAGGGAAAATACTCGGCGACCTTTTCATTTGAGTTTTATGAGTCTAGAAAAGAGCTTAAACATGCCTCTAATACCATCATCGATAACCCATCACCTATAGTTGCACAAAAGGTAAATGCATTATCCAACTTCTAAGGCAAAATAGGTCAAAATATACTTTTAAAACCCTAACATTTCATAAAAAATGAATAAAAGGAGGAAAAGTAATTATTTTTTACCATTTACCATTTTACCTTTGTTTGAAGAGCTTTTCACCCACTTGTGCCATAGTTTTCTAGGAGTAGATTGCGGGAGATCTGGGAGGCAATTTGTGGAGTCGTTAGTTGCAGGTAAGAGCCAAGACGTTAAGTTTAATTTTCATGCTTATTTTACCTTTTTTTAACCATTTTTTGGATTTTTTGAGGAGGTTTTGTCAAAAAAAAATCGCCCTCTGTCGGTGCAATTTCTGGGCACGGAATCGTACTAATCGGGGGGTATGATGACTCTTAAGCATGCCATCAGTGCTACTATTTTTAAAACAGTCGCACCAACACAGTGAACAACTTTTTTAAGTTTTTTGCCCAATTTTTCCAATTAAATTGAAATTTTGTTGGCCAAATATGTTTATTGACTTGATTATATGGTTTTTGCAAGTAAAAATTCGTGAAAATGGTGGATTGGAAATAATGTGAGCATGAGGATATTTACACTCAAGCAATGGCAGACCCAAATTACTTGAATGCTCTGAGGAACTGTGGGCTCCTCAAGTTCTTCCTTACACCAGGTCTATAGGCTCAACCCAAATTGCTACGGTATTTGATCAGTCTTTGGGATGTGAATTGGGAAGTTTTCATGATCCATGACCAAGAGCTGGAGTTGGAAACTTCAGACATTTATTTCGTCATAGGATTGTCTCGAAGAGGGGAGCCAGTCAATCTATATGGGTCAAGGCCGATTGGGGCAAGTGTGACCATGCTATTTGCATAACACTACCCAAAAGCACTCAAATAAAAAAGTGAGAAGATCGAGATCATGACTGTTTGAGATCTTGTGCTCAGAGTGTTACTATTGACAATAAACAAAGTGGCTGGGGCCCAAGTGTAACATGAGACCAACAATTCAAAGTTTCAAATGCTATCAACTATACGATGTCAACTATCTTCAACTGGGCAAAAGCTATGAAGGTCAAAATGAAGCGCCAGCTATCAAAAGCTAAGGTGGGAAACCTAAAGCAATTTTGCTATGGGTATTTTCTAGTGACCTTCTTCCTAGAGCAAGTTCCTCAGTTTCACTACTAGCTGGCTGAGGTGGAGCCGCCATTTCCATGAGACCCACGGATGGTTCGTTGGAGTGCATTGATGCCTAGGATTACCGGGGACCAATAGATGTCCTATAAGCTCACCTTCTTCTCGTGGCTATGACGACAACTAATTGTAGTGGAGGATTTGCCTTACAACAGTACCGACTTTCATGGTGATCTGGATATGCCACTCCTAGAGTGAGAGGATTATGATGATGGAGGTAAAAAGAAACCATTTAAATTTTTTATTTTTATTGTTTTTTAGATATATGTGTTCATGAAATTTTGATTTTATGAATGCAGATGTTGGACCAAAACACCCTGTCGGGATGTCCCCAATTTCCGGATGCATTACTCGACATTTTTATGTCACTCCTTATCAGGAGGTAATGAGGAGGAGATTGCACAGAACCTTGAGGGATTGACCCATGGTATCCCAGAGTATTCCCAAATTGGTGATGTCCCATGCCAGTATTAGAGGCATATAGCGGGGATATCGGATTGGATTTTCCGACTGCAAACTCACGTAGCCTAAGTAGTTGCATGCTACCATGAGCATCATGTTGTTTAGTGCATAGGTCTAGCATTCCACATTTTTGAGGCCTGTGAGCCACGGATGTATTTGAACACACATATTATTTTTTTGGGTTTTAACCCATGACAAAAATTATTGACACGCATATATATATGATATATTTCCTTTCTTACTATGGTACAAATATTTTGTATTTACGTTTTTACACGTTTGGCAAATGTCTATCTAACACATAATTAGCTAATGAATCTATTAATGTATTCATGTGCTTAGGAATATGATGATATGTAATGTAATTAAAATTTCTCTCCAGTAGGTGAGTACGTAAGTACATTCTCAATATCTGAGGGTTTCTGACATAATATTTCCTGTTGAGTTGAAGAACAACAATTTGTGAATCAAGGTGGACAACCAATTCTCAGATGCCAAGAGCGATATCTTTTGACAACAATTCGATAACTGTGCTATAATCAACGATGTTATTTGTTGTTTGACCTAGACAAATACCTTGAAGATAAATCAACTCACCATGGGGGTCATAAATGGTCCATGTCGCAGATGATATATTCTGGGTACTACAATAAGCACCATCAGCGAAACCGATGTGAGGATACACTAACATCTGCAAAGCAGGTAGAAACATAATAAGCAGGAAAGTTGCTTGGAAAATAACACACCAAACCATACTGTAGAAAAATGAATAACGCACTATTGGAAAAAAGTAGCCATGTAATATGACCTAGCATAGTACGTTTTGAGAGAGTCTATGCTTGGACTCGGGTAATCAATCAACATAGATGAAAACTAGAGTTTTACGATTGACATGATGAGTAAGCATCGAATCGGCCAAATAAGAGAGTAAAACTCATATAAGGTTGTTCCCCCATGCCCCCTGGGAGAGGTAGGGTTATCAGTCATAATATGACAACACCATTGCAAAAATGGACAATCGGTAAAAACTTAAGGAGGGAGCAAAAACATGAATCTATGAAGAGATAAAGGAGCCCTCAGTTGAAAGATCTTGACAAGGTTAGGAGAAACTGACATGTCAATAGGCAGCGGAGAAGAGAACTTCTCAAGACACATAGACATGACCGCCGGGCTAGAACTAAGCTACGGGGATTGAGAATAAGTGTTCAAAGATGTACTAAAAAAAAATGATTAGAGGATACCGAAGGAAAATCTGAAACAATTTCCACATAATCAATTTCAGCAGGACTTAACAGCATAACCTTGCTCCATGTATCAACAAGATCTAGCGAAGGAATGACTCAAGGATCAGACTTGAACGAAATCATGTTGACAGAGGCAACATGAGGAGGTGGGAGTGGAAAAATGCCTATCAAGGTAGGATCTTTAAAGAGTCCTGCCCCCACACTCTCATAAGGAGCACCGATGTGCTTGACATATGGAACATTTCCATTCGAGGAGGAAGAGGAAAAGAAGGACAATTCGTTGACTATGACTATCTTCCTTTGATGGGGAAAACAAATCACACAAAAAAGGGAGGAGGTGACAGCGTGCATGGCATGGTTCCAGCTCCGTCCAAGTAGAGGATTGTAGTTAAGATTAGCATCAACGATCTCTACTTTGACATGTATTGTCTTAACCTCCAAAGTAATGGAAATGTTGGGAAGGACACCAAACGGTCGCGAATCACATTCATCAAAAGCTTCCACAATGTTAGGGGACTAGTTCAGAGTAGGAGAACTAATTTACTTCCAACAAGTGACAGACATGATGTAGGTAGAAGCACCTTCATTGATGATAGTCCTATGAATGGTTTTCTCATTTATGATCACCTGAATGAGAAAGGAAATCTGATGAGGTAAATGTGGAACATTATTTTCTAGGTAAAAACATATGAGATTAGAGTTAGTTGGATCAATACCACCAGTAGCCAACAATAATGATTTCCGTGGAGAAGGACAACTTTGAAGGACCTCAAGAGAAGACATAGTTGATGGCACCTGAGCCAATTCTTCAGCAATGTTATAATGTTGAGCATCTTGCATGTTGGGATTGTATGAGGACTTTCATAGCACACCTTGAGAAGGTGGTCAAATGGAAGAATCAAGATTAGGTCACTCTATATGGAGAGGACCAGAACTAGATGGGGTAGAAGAAGAAAGGGTACCTTCTTTCTCTTTCCCTACTGTCGAGGTAGGAGTTTGATAATATTTTGACCTGGTAGCCACATTAATTGGTGTATTCATCACGAACACTTGTGAACCTAAGGAAGCAGATGACTGAGACTGGTCTACCATTTGAGTCTACTGGTATAGAAAGGGATCTTTTAGGATAGCTGGGGTCCCTTTGAGCAAATGATTAAATTTAGACCATTTCGAACAATCCTTAGTATAGTGATCCTCCTCACAGATGAGGCATGGATATTTGGGCTTCCATTGGGAATCATCAGCAATAGATGATTTTGGAGGAACCTGTTTTGGGGCATCAGATTTACCCTTGCCTTTGCCTTTCTTCTTACCTTTAGAGGATTTATCTACTACGATAGACTAGACAACTTGAACCTCCGAGGTTTGACCAGGGCTGGATGAATTGTGAGAGGAATGATTGGGAGCAGTGTTGGAGACTGACTTCTGTTTGGAAGAATATTTTGCAGGGGTTTGAGTCACTGAACCAATTACTCCATCAACAAGAGGTGTAGCTAGAGACTTTTATGTCATTATATCAAATGACGGTATGGACGCATCGGGCAACACATCATATAATGCCTTGGATTGTGAATAGACGAGGTCTAGATACTGGGCACACATGATAGCTTGTTCCTCAGTGACACATCCACCCATAGCAATCTCCTTAGTAATTTTGTGGACAAAGGATTTGGTGAGCCACTCGGTTAAAAAATAATCAACAATCTCAAACTTAAACAGATCGCATCTATGTCTCCATTCATGGACATGATCGAAGATGTGGGTCACAGTGTCTTGCTTGAGCGAAGTTAATAGATGGGTGTCAGTTTCATAGTGAACCGGTAGTTGGAAATGTATGAGAAATGCCATGGAAAGAGTTTTAAAATCATGATAGGTATTTCCAGGTAACTCGATATACCACTTGTGTTATGCTTTTAACCTACAAAAGATACCAAAATACAGAATATGCGAAGAAAAATACCCAGAACATAGAATAGTGAGAGTCAACAGCAAATATTTTATTATTCAGAGAGCAATGTTCACTGGCCTCTTTGAGGGGGTAACCTCCAATAGAGCAGAGCTTTATTCAGAAATAAGACATGAAGCTCCTCACAGGGAGTCTCTATCCTTTATATATGACTCATACATGCAATACCATGGATCAATACCATGGGTTTTATTAATACGATCTATCTAATACTAGGCCCATTTGCAACAAACTGTGGTCTCGTCATTAATAGCGGGTTAACCACTTACAATTATTAATATGGGCTTTATTGACTCTTTATTATGACGTGATCCCACTACATAAATAAGGGGGTTAGGGTGGGACCCTAACATGCCCTCCCCCTTAAGAATAGCCTTGTCCTCAAGGCTGAAGTTGCGGAAACTGCTGAAGAATAGTGGTTGGTTCCCAAGTTGCATCTTCCGGAGAGGTGTCTTTCCACTTGACGAGGACTTCCCTAATCACTCGACCACGCAGGGGTCATTCTCGTGTGTCCAAGACCTGTTCAAGTTGGAGCCAGATTGACCCTTCCTCGTCCAATTCAGGTAGACTGGTTTGAATTCTGCAATTGTTCCCAATCACTTTCTTGAGGCATGAGACATGGAAAACTGGATGGATTTTTGCAGTAGGCGGCAAAGCCAACTTGTATGCTACTTCTCCAATGCGCTGAAGTACTTGATATGGTCCACAGAATTTTGGAGATAGTTTCTGACAACCCTTCTCTTTGAGTGATGTTTGCTTATATGGTTGCAGCCTCAAAAATACCTGATCCCCTTCTTGAAATTGGCGCTCTGAGCGATGCTGGTCTACCTGTTGCTTCATGCGGTTTTGAGCTTGATGAAGATTCTCTCTAAGATGGGTGAGCATGGTTGAACGGTCTTGTAGGAGTTGATCCACTGCTTGTACCTTTGAGCATCCCTTGATATAAGAAGTAGGGGAAGGAGGGAGTTGACCATATACTGCTTCATAGGGAGTCATTTTGGTGGTGGCATGATAGTTGGTGTTATACCACCATTCAGCCAGAGGTAACCACTGTACCCAAAGATGTTGCTTTTCTGAAGTGAAACACCTAAGGTAGGTTTCCAGACATTTGTTGATGACTTCAGTTTGACCATCTGTTTGTGGATGATAGGAAGTGCTGAGTTTTAGTTGGGTGCCTTGTAGCCTGAAGAGTTCCTGCCAAAAGTTACGGTAGATCGAATGATCGGCATGCATCGATCTGAAGACTGACCAAAGTCAGTGTAAAGTAGGTGCATGCATACTTTCGAAAGTCTGTCCACAACCACCATGATGACTGACTTGTTTCCGGACTTTGGAAGACCTGTAATGAAATCCATAGAAACCTTCGTCCATATTGATGCCGGGATGGGCAATGGTTGTAATGTGCCTGGTGCTTTGACGGTCTCCCCTTTGTGGTGTTGACAGACATCGCATTCTGCTACAAAAGTAAGGATGTCCTTTTTCATGCCTGTCCAAAAAAATGATCTTCTGGTGCGAGCATACGTCTTCTGAAAGCCTGAATGTCCTGCAAGGGGGGATGAGTGCAATTCTGCCAAAATGCGACTTTTGAGGCTGGATGTTGGTGATATTATGACTCTGTCCCTATAGCGAAGAATCTCATTCTGCCACAAGTAGCCCTTGGTGGGATTTGGATCCGCCTGCAATTGAGAAATGAGTTGGGAGAGCCCGGGATGTGAAAACCATTCCCTGCGAGCCTCTTCAATCCATTCTGGAATGGGAAGGGAAATTGCTAGTAGGGTACTTTCTTCCTCAAATTGGCAAGATAATACATCTGCTACACTATTTTCTTGCCATTTTTTGTAAACAATCTCATAATCATATCCCAGCATTTTGGCGAGCCATTTCTTTTGTTTTGGGAAGGATAGGTGTTGCTCCAAAAAATATTTAAGACTGTGATGGTCTATGCGGATTTGGAAACGTCGCCCCAGTAAGTAAGGACGCCAGGTCTCTATTACATGTAAGATGGCCATCATTTCCTTCTCATAGGTAGATTAACCCGGATTCTTCCCACTTAGTTGTTGGCTTGTGAAGGCCAAAGGTCGACCTTCCTGCATTAAGACTACCCCAATACTTGTACCCGAAGCATAACATTCAATGACAAAAGATTTGGTGAAATTCGGTAGTGCTAAGACTGGAGTGGAACACATGGCATTTTTGAGAGTTGTAAATGCCTATTGTGCATCCTCATTCCAGAAGAATGAATTTTTATTCAGGAGTTGCCTAAGGGGCTTCGCTATGCAAGCATAATTGCGGACGAATTTGTGATAATAGCCTGTGAGACCCAAAAACCCTCTCAAGCTCTTCAAGGTCTTAGGTTGAGGCCAATCCTTTATTGCCTAGATCTTTTTTGGGTCCACCTTGAAACCTGCACACCCCACAAGGTGGCCCAAATACTCAACTTCATCCATGCCAAACGAACACTTGGACATCTTAACAAATAATTGATGCTTACGGAGCAGTTGCAAGAGTAGATATACATGCTGAAGATGTGCGGCCCAAGTGCAACTATAGATGAGGATGTCATTGAAGAAGATAAGAACGAATTTCCTGAGATATGGTTTAAGAAGATGGTTCATAAGGCTCTGAAAAGTATATGGGGAATTACAAAGACCGAATGTCATGACCAAGAACTCATAATGGCCTTCATGAGTTCGGAAAGCAGTCTTTGGAGTGTCGACTTCCTTCATGCGAATTTGGTGGTAGCCTGAGCGAAGATCCAAATTAGTGAAGAATTGAGCCCCATTGAGTTCATCTAGCAAATCATCAACCACCGGGATGGGAAATTTATGTTTGACTATCAACTTATTGAGGGCCCTGAAGTCTGGACATGTCAATCCCCATCTTTCTTGAGTACCATGACCACCGGTGATGAATAACGACTAATGCTGGGACGTATGATACCTGCTTCCAAAAGTTCCTTGATTATTTTTTCTATTTCATTCTTTTGGGTGAACGGATAACTGTATGGGCACACATTTGGGGGTTGGGCCCTAGGAACTAAGGTGATGCTATGATCATGTTCCCCTCTCGAGGGTGGAAGCTCATGAGGGTTGTCAAAGACCGACAGATGGTTATTTAAAATCTGTTGCATCTCAGGATGAATCGGTAGAGACTTGGTTTCAACTGCCTGGATGGCATTAAATTGAGCTATAACTCCATGATGGCCCTTTTTTAGCAATTTTTCCATCCTATGCGAGCTGATGATAGAGGAGGCTCCCGCTTGGAGTCCACGGAGGGTATGTGTGGCGTTGTTCTACTTAAAACTCATATATAACTCCTGGAAATCCATTGTGATTGGCCCAAGAGTGCGAAGCCATTCAGCCCCGAGGACAATGTCGCACCCACCCATGTGTATTGCAAACATGTGGGTCTTCAACTGATAATACCCCATTTGAAGTTTGACATTTTCACAGCTGCCTTCACATTTCATTATGCCCCCATCTGCAATTTGGACTTTGAAGTTAGAAACTACTTGTACAAAACAATGCACTACTTCCACGACTTTTTCATGGATGAAATTATGTGTACTTCCACTATCAATCAGGACTACTTATGGGCGATGTTTAATAAAACCTTTGATTTTGAGAGTTTGAGGTGAAGAAATCCCTGCCAGAGCATGCAGTGAAATAACTGGTTCATCAGGGACATTGTCCTTTTGGTTGTCCTCTTCTACCGCCTCAGGTTCCTCAAGTGGTAGATCTTCCTTCGATGAGCTGTAATCAGTGGCATCAATTTGAAAAAATTTGGGCTCCTTGCATTTGTGACCTGGGGAGTATTTTTCATCATAGTAGTAACATAATCCCTGCTTTCTTCTTTCGGCCATTTCTACAAGTGACACCTTTCGAACCTTAAGTGTTTGAGTCGTGTTGTGAGCCTGTGGGGGGCGACCCTTGGCGGTGAAATTTGGGTGAGTGGACAGGGCTGCTAACGCACGTTCCATGTTACGAGGGACCTTGCAAGCCTCAATCCATGTGGGCGGGTGGTGCAGTTGGACGTGGGATTTTATGGCCTCTTTAAGGCCACTGATAAAACATTCCATGTAGAACACATCTGAGGGACCCCTAGTGCGGAAGGCTAAGGCTTCAAAAGCTGTAATATATTCATCCACTGTGCCAGTCTGTCGGAGCTTAGTAAGATGACCCAAAAAAGAAGATTCCTGCTCAAAGTGGTCTGTAAGAGCTTTTTTGAATTTCTCCCAAGTCAAAAAAGGTGCATTGCAACGTTGATGCCATTCCCACCATTTCCACCTTTTGTTGTCCAAGTACATGCTTCCCACCATAAGCTGAGTCTCATTATCTAGGATGTATTCAGATTGAAATACTACTCCATTTGTGCTATCCATGCCGTCGGGTGAGAACCATCAAATTTATGCATATCCAACTTGGGAGGTCTCAGACGGGATTGTTGTTTTTAGGGGCCCCAGAGATGAGGAGAATGGCTAGACTCACCCTCACTGTGTCCATTGCCAATATACACCTCCTCATGGGCTTCCTCCTTGCCCTTTGAGATTACCCTCGGGATTAATATTGTTAGATCGTCAAGCTGAATTTGGATGGATTGCAAGGTTTGTTAAAGTTTGTCCATCCTCTCATTGGCCATAGCTTGAGCTCTAGTTGCTACCATGCACCGATCTGATGCTCTTGAAATTTGGGACCGCCAATTTTTTTTTTTTTCACTAAGACTTGAATGGTACCACTGTGCTCAGCTTGTCGTCCGGATTCTGATGGGCTAGATCACCAATAAGCGCCCCGAGAGATCTCAGACTTTTTTTTTTTAAACTCCTAATGGAGTTTTACTCCTTCCTTAGCAATACTGCAGTCACTGAATCCTCAAAATGTCAATGTTGTCAAAAGTCCTGCGAAAATCATGCTCCTGTATAGGAACCCCACACAACTACTCAGATCAAGTGGATCTGATAGATCTGAATGGCGGATCGGATAGCTCTGAGCGGTGGAACAGATTGCTGCTGGGGATTTGATGGATCTAATAGATCGAACTATTGTCTGCTGCTACTGCACCCTTTTTGCGCAAGCAGATCTGGCAGAGATGATGAGTGATCCCAAGATTGAAAAGGGAACTATGGTCTCGAGGAGTTTCAAGTGCTACAGATCGCAATATACATAAGGGTCTGAAAGTAGTACTTGGCACAATGTTTCAGGGCTCTAACTAAGGAGGATCAACCATACCCTTAGCCGTACAACCCGACTACCTTATTGTACGGGCAAGTAATCTCTTCGAGTGCTATTCTCGGTGTACTGTAGCAGCAAGACGGTCGACGGTTTATCTATGGATAGGTTGCGGAGGAGCTAGGGGTACCCATAGGGGTTACAAGGGAGTCCAACAAGCATGACCACCTCTTGTATTTATTGCGTGCATGCCTCCCCAAATCCGCAGATTTATGTGCTCCACAACAGATCCTATGGTTTAAAGACGCCGGAACACGTCTCTAGCCAAAAAAGATTTTGCTAAGAAATGGAGATCCCACAGGCCCTGGAAAGTGCTATGATACCACTTGTTATGCTTTTAACCTACAAAAGATACCCAAATACAGAATATGCGAAGAAAAATACCCAGAACATAGAATAGTGAGAGTCAACAACAAATATTTTATTATTCAGAGAGCAATGTTCATTGGAGCAGAGCTCGATTCAGAAACAAGACACGACGCTCCTCGCAGGGAGTCTCTATCCTTTATATATGACTCATACATGCAATAACATGGATCAATACCATGGGTTTTATTAATACCATCTATCTAATACTAGGCCCATTTGCAACTAACTGTGGTCCTGTCATTAATAGCGGGTTAACCACTTACAATTATTAATATGGGCTTTATTGACTCTTTATTATGACATGATCCCACTACATAAATAAGGGGGTTAGGGTTGGACCCTAACAACTTGATTGCAACACCTGTAAGATTTCTTTGGAAAATTCAAAGACAAATGGAATCATCAACGCAGGAATTCGAGGAGCACTAGAGGTGATATGTCATCACGTGGGCTTGTGGATCCTCTTTCGCTTTTCCTTCAAACTTCAGACAATCGCTCAGAATCTTGGACGGAACGAGAGGTCAGTATGGCGAGTGAAGAATCAAGTCATTCATGAGTCTAGACACATATAACACATATTTCATTAAATTTGGAATTAAATAGTGGATATGGAATTTTAAAATAACAAAAAAATCTCAATTTTAGTGATGCCCTTGTAATAAAATGTTTCCAATTTTAATGAAATATGTGTTATATGGCAATTCCAGTGTAGCCAAGAATGGAAATTGGGTATTGAAAAGAATTTGAGGTTGATAAGGGGGCCCAACTAATGGGGCCCATCCTTGTTGGTAAGGATTTTGTCCATATGGCATTTGATTTTTCCCCCACTGTAGGCTACCTTGCCCATAGGGAGGATTCTGACCTTGAAAGCCTTGAAACTGTCCAACCATAGGTTGTTGATAAGAAACATATGGGTTAAAAGGTTGTTGAGCTTGTTGGCCTTGGACATGTGGATTTTGCACTTGATGTCCCTGAGCATAATGGTTTTGGACCTAGTGCCCCTGGACGAAAGGGTTTTGGACCTGTTGCCCTTGGACGTAAGGATTCTACACTTGCTACCCTTGGACATAAGGATTTTGTACTTGCTATCCTTGGATAAAAGGAGGTTGAACCTATTGCCCTTAGACATAATGATTTTGCGCCTGTTGCTATAGGACTTGAACCTAGCCTTGTCCTTGCAAGGGTTGACCTTGTTGATATGAGTATAAGGGTTGTTGTTGCTCAGGTTGACCTTGTTACTGACAGGGATGACCTTGTGGTTGTAAATGTTGTCCTTGCGGTTGCAGAGGTTAACCATGCGAAGGCATAGGATGGGAGGATTGTGGCGCATACTGCACTTGCAGCTACATGGTTTGTTGCAAATGTTGCGAGGGTTTCCCCAGTGGTTGTTACAGTTGTCCTTGCTGCAACATCATCTAGCCTTGTTGCTGAATGGATGGCCCTTGCTGCAACAAAGGTTTCCCTTGCTGCTAGAGGAGCTGTCCTTGCTGTTGCAAAGGTACTTGAATAGTTCTTGGAATGACACCTTGAAAGTTCTCGAAATGTATTTGGTCGTATCCACCAGACACGACAAACAGACCAGGTTGGACATAAGGTCTAGGTTGAGGGATGTAGGGTAGATTAACCATCGCTTGTGAACCATATGGAACATAAGGAAGTTGGTACTAAAAATGAGCCATATTAGGCTATTGGTACTGAATGTTACTTGACCCACGCCGATCAACAAGGTTTGGTTGTTGGTACTAGATATTACTTGATCTAGCAAGACCAACTAGGTTTAGAATGGCACTCGAAGAGGGCTAGTTCATTCCAACCATGTGAGCTTGTGAACCACTCACATTGGTTGTACCCAACATCATAGACACATTCAGACTTTTCCCCCACGACGGTAGCACAGTTTGTCCACTCACTAGAGGGATCAAAGAACTAACCGAGACATGATTCGAGATCATCGGTTGAACTAGATGGGTTACTTGGACTGACAAGAAAAGAGGATTTAGAATGGTGGGTTGCACGAGGACTGAAGTAACTGCAAAATGCACCGTCTGTTGGGAGGTTGGGTTCTGAATTAATGGACCTGAAGTAGGTATAGCGCCACATGCCCAAATAGGGTTGTGATATAGTGATGAGGTAGTAGGTGTGCCTGAAACCAACTGAGCTAACGTCACATAATTATGAGGTAACTCAGTATGAACACTTTTTAGAATACTTCCCGTGTAAGGGAAACCTTTAGGAGGGAAAGGATATTCATGTTCCTTGACTGTGCGTGGAGTGGAATCCTACGAGTGACCTAGAGATGAGACTGGGATTTCATCCTTTGGTTCCATGGGTAAAAATAGGAGACAATGGACTACCAAATATGTTTGAGGGGATAATTCCAAAGGATTACTCGGCTTATTGTATGAACTGTATGGAAGTTACGGTGATATCACAACAGGATCGAACAAACGTTTCAGAGGATAAATAACCAGTCCAAGCTAACCTTTAGAAGTCGGCAGACTTCATGAGTCTGGATAGGATTATTTGGAGATTCCAAGCTAATTTCATAAAGTTACCTAGTGTCTGAAGGGGGAGGAGAATATGAAAAAGTTTGAATACTGAAAACAATTCCAAGCTCAACACCTTGGTCCTCAAGTGACTATGAAAATTTAGGAAAAGGCTCCTCAGACAATCTTTCAGATAGAGGAGAGGAAGAGGAACTAGGTAAACCAGTTGGTTCAGCCCCGATGATTTCGTCTCAAATAACTAGAAAAGAGATTGATTCCAAGGCTTTAAAATGTATTTAAAGGTATACTCACGATGTGGTCTAGAAAATACTAATAGGGATGTCATATGATCATGGGCAAAAATTTTTAAGAGGCAAAAACTAATGGGTGCTCCTTCATGTTTTAAGAGTCAAGAAAGAAGCAAAGGTGACTCTATCACTTTTGGTTTGAAAAGAGCTAGAAAGTACAAGCGTTCGGGTGATCTTTTATATTTAGGGAGTCAAAAAGATCAAAATGACTACTCATGATGATCTAGGCAAAAAGGATTACTCTGTAATTGTGAACTAGAGAATACCTCCTAGCAAATCGAGAAGTACGAGCATGCAATCTCCCCAAATGTTGTGTTCAATGTATCACATTTACAAGGTGGCAGACTCAACTTCCTATGGATAAATTATTGCAACATATTGGGGTCTTTCTTTATATATGTGAGGATACGGGGAGCACATGTCCGTACTAGCGTTGTGTAGTACTGAAGCGAATTACAACTACTAGGTTTAAAGACGTCGGAACACGTCTCTAGCCTAGACCTTCTAAATGTGATTGTTATCTTTCAAATGCACCTTAGGTTAATTGAATACATTTTAGATTTTATCTTGAAATTATGTCTCAGTTTTTAGGCCTTATCGATGTGACTTGAAAAACACCTATATGCAGCTAAATGAGACAGGACCCTTTTGATTCGATGAATGAGAGTAGAAAACACACTCAAATGCAACAAAACAAGAAATTGAAAGCAAAATGACCTTTTCACTATTTTGATTTTGAAAACAAAATGATGAAAAACTCTTTCCAATTCCTATCTTTCATATCAAACACACTTCAAGTAGTCCTTTCACTAGTAAAGAGAATTTATTTATTTTCCAATGCAAATGAAGATGCAATTCTAGTCTTGAATGATGCTAACTAATGTAACATATTGATCCAAAAAACTATAATTATGTATTTTTCAATGAAATGGTGGAATGAATCTTTCACAAACACTTCACACTTCAATGAAACATTTCCAATACAATGTATCAAAATAAAATGCAAATCACAAAAGATAATTTCTTTCAAACCAGTGTAGCAAAGACTCAACCAAAAAAAGATGAGCGATGTGATCTATGCCTGAAAAGAGATGCTCAAAAAACAAACGAAGCTTTTTAAATTTGTTAAGTGGAAATCAAAGCAACAAAATGACTAATCAAATGAAATCCAAAGAGAAACTTTGACTATCTACTTAACTTGGTGAGCACACAAACAAATGAATGGATGACAGCCTAGATGCCCTAGGGTTACGAACCATCCAAGAACTTAATAAACCAAGTGAAGAAAATGCAAATCAAACACGCATACAAACCAAGCTAAAAGAACTTTCTAGTTAGGGAGAACACAGTCAAAATAAAATGAGAGACAAAAATCAACAGGGCAAGACACACTGGCTATGATCTAGGGTAAACACTAATCTTCACCTACAAGAGTCGGCATGACTGCCTAACTGAAAACAAGTGCCAAAAGGGGGTCAGTGTGACTGCTTTTGAGAAACTCATGCTGATCGGCGTGACTATCAAAAAAATAAACACGTTGACCAAGGATTCAAGGAAAAAAATAAAAAAATTTCAAAGGCTAAGACGAGACTTTCCACTGTAAATTTCAGGCTCAGAGCAATAAACCAGGAAAAGAAGAGAAAACTAAAGGGAAATGGTGATACTATAAAAGTTCACACAAAACCATAAAATGATATTCAATCAAACAGAAGGATTGGCTCCCTAGTGGAGTCGCAAATTTGTGGTGCAGGTAAATTCTTAGTGCAGAAAAAAACAATTCCTCCAGCCTGAGACAGTGAGTCTAACCACAAACAAACAATCTATGGAAAATCTCCTTAATCTAGAATCAATTAAGAGGGCCTACCTCTTAGAACGTTATTCTGCTTGGTGATGATCATGCTTCCTCACTCCAGTTATCTTCCATTTCCTTCCTTTGAATACCTTAAACAAGAAAACAAACAACAACAACTAACATGATAGCATACAATATTGTATTCATCGTACTTAATAGGTCAAGAAACATTGAGCCATGAAGATGTAAAATAACACTTCATGTCGGAAATCAATTAATAGTTGTATTCATATAAATCAGAGAGAGATTACAACCAATGCCTTGAAATTGTTGGTCTCCTCTAATGTATCGAGGTTCCCACAGTTCTGCTAGCATTTCATGGATAACCCCAACAATGGAATTTTTAAGGCCTCTTCCCTCTAGTTTCAAACCAAACCAAAACATATTATTCTCCCTCAAAGATACACTAGAAATCTACAAGCTATAGATGTCTTTCTGATCATACAAACTTACTCGAAAACTAGTTTAGGTTGGGAAAAGTGAGGTTTATATAGCTTGGATGGATGGGAGATGGTTTCTCTCATCATGGGGGAAGGTCTTATCTCTTGATTTTGTTCCATACTAATAGGGGAAAGGAGCCCAAACTGACTTCCTCAGCTCCATCCACCACAACCATCTAATAGACTTTCGTTATAAAGCTTCTAGAGTTGGAAGCTTCAACTCCATATTTAAAAAACTTGCCAAAAGAGGATCGGTGTGACTGGAAAAGGGCTCAGTTGCTCTGTATGGTGCTAGGACTATTTTTAATCTTTGCAAATCAGCACAAGGAGGAAACTGGTCAGTAGTGCTGGTCTTGTAAACTAGGATAGAAGGAATATTCTTGGGAAATTATGCAAAGGGAAATTACTCTACTCATGAAGAGGGACATACTGGGAGTTTCTTCATGATGGGAAAGCATGTTGGGTTCACTATAGAGGTCCTGCAAGATTGTGGATGGGGAGAATAGCGACAATGATAAAATTTTATGTAAAACTCGAAATCATGGATCCTATCTACTACACACATTCATACACACACAAACATTTTCTTTCTACCAAGAAAGGAAAATTAGTATGCAACAATATCTAATCATAATAGAAACATCACGATCTCATGTAAAATAACATTTACATAGGGAAAATAGATTTATTATTACATATAAATCAAAATTAAAATAGCATGATTATACTTTTGGTATCAAGAGTTCTCCAATTCCTTGACCTTCTTCCTTCTTTAACTCACTTACAAACTAGGTCCATCTATGAAGCATGAGAGGAACTCCTTGTGGAAATCGTCTAGCATAAAAGGAAATTTTGATTTTCTTCTCCTCCCCCTTCACCCATGAGATATTATCATCATATGGGCCATTTATAGATCTCGGAGGATGTATCTAGAAAATTATGACTAAGATAAGTTAGGAATCTTCCTCAATCATTGACCTTGATCCAGCTGGGGGAGAGAGCTCAAGAAAGAGAGGGACATTGAAGAGGTTTATAGGAGGAATAGAGAGAGAGAGAGAGAGAGACAGAGAGAGAGAGACAGAGACAGAGACAGAGAGAGAGAGAGGGAGAGGGAGAGGGATAGGGAGAGGGGGAGAGAGAGAGAGAGAGAGAGAGAG